>BGPR01010965.1:0-33535 GCA_013235015.1 Araneus ventricosus | reverse complement strand
GTATAGAACTACATTTCGCGTCACCGCAGTAAAGAGCATTATTTTGCTACATATTTTCCCTAATATTTTCAAGATTTTAAGCAATCTTTCTTTTACATGCCACCATCCAGTATTCTTGTAAGTTTCATTACAATTTGAAGAAAATTTTGCATGTTATCAGTAAAGCTTGTGGGTTTGAAATTTTTCAATCTAATGCCGATTTTACTTATATTCTGATAAATATTTTTTATTGTCTCCTTTGGGTCCTATTAGCGCGTATCCCAGAAGCTCTTTAAAACGACACCAGAATCAGCCTCCCTATCTAAGCGGTTCACGATACACTTACACTTATAACCTTACATAAAGCTCATTCAAGAACAATCCGCGCATGCGCCTACACTGTTACAATGACGTCACAGGAATAAGCGCCAAACTCTTGAGATATGATCTATCCCGTTGTAGGACCAACCATTCCTTTTTCGCATTATTAGTCTCATAATTTGTTAGCGATTCAAATCGGACAGTATTTACATCACACCAGAAAGGGATTAGACATGATCTATCACCAACAACGAGCAGAAAAGACGTTCTCCACATCAAAAATACTGAAATCCTTAGCTTGAAACCTTTAAAAGTTGCGTCACTTATTATCCCAATAAAATCACCACTCTAAAAAATAATTGCTTCATTTAAAATACCTATTAGCGGAAATAAAAATCATTTCATTTAGCATTTGTTTCTTTCAATGGCTTAAGCTGTTTAGAATTAAGCATGCATACTTAATTTGATTATACTTGTCCTAACACAACTGTTTTCTGGCAGAAAATTAATTAATCTATTGGCACAAAGATTTTTTACGACATCTCCTCAGTTTACAAGAGAATTCTGAATGCCTTACAATATTGTAAAGATATCGTATATGAATATTATCGAGGATTTTTATGCTATTAAATTGAATGCAATTTGTCCTTCATGCAATGTAACCGTAGCATAAATTCGCGTTTGGCAGGTATTGCATTTGGTATTACTAACGGTTGATTGGTGGAACGTTGTTTTATTTGTTCCGAAACAGATATTTTTACATTTTAGATGTTTCTTGACCTTCTACTAAAGAAATTCTTACCGTTCTTCAAAGCGTCGAGGGCATCATTTCTCATGTCCTGGCAATCAAGTCTCTAATTTCACGGAATGAAAGAAATAGGATTATTGGTATGGAGTATGAAATAGGATTATGGATTGGTATGGGTATGAAATAGGTTATTGGTATGGGTATGAAATGAGGATTATTGGTATGGGTATGAAATAGGATTATTGGTATGGGTATGAAATAAGTTGTTGGTATTGGTATGAAATGGGATTGTTAATTTATGGAAGAAGTGGTTGTTGGGCGATTGGATATCTTCACCGTATTGACAAGAACATTCTGGAATATTAAATAAATCCTTTCAATTCAGGTCAGTCAAACATTTGCGCTCTATATACTTTTTAACCAGCTAAATTTGTTGTCGTTCTGGATAATTCACGTGTTTTGAGGTTGCCCCAATTACCAAGGTGGAAGGTCATGGAATTATGATCCATTTCAGGAATTATTATTAATCCACCGATGAGAACCGAACAGATTAATGAAAAACCACTTTATAAGATGGCAACTAGTTTTTTTTAAATAGGAAATTGGCTCAAAAGTTTTTTTTCGAGATGGGTAACTCCGCCTTTACGACGTTACGTCTGCTGCAGAGGTAGGTCCCAACGCAAATGTCAAATAGCTACCGTGCAGCCCAGAGGCACGTCTCTGGGTTCTACCACGAAGCCAAACAATTTAGCAGGCAGTTCAAGGAGGACGACACCAAGTTAAACTATAGAGAGTGCAATGAGTCTCAAGCAAGAACTCCATTGAAAGCGTTGGTATTTAGCAATTAAGAATTTGATTCTCCTCAACAGCAGTCACGAGACCGTGTTCATCAGCATCTTTCTGTTCGCTTTTAATTTCTCATGCCAACGCTGTGAAGTTCTTGCGAACTGACAATTTCATTTACGATACTCAGAGCGAAAACATGCTGGTATCGGTCTCGAATAAGAACTCCATTGATAAGCGTTAGGTATTAGCAAGTTAAAGGTGAAAGTCTCCTCGACTTTCAACAGCAGTACAGCACGGTGGTCGTCAGCATCTTTCACACCATTTCACGCTGGCTTCCTCATACCAACGCCTTGAAGTTCTTACTTGAAGACCTTATAGTAAATAAAGGGTCATCTAATTAGATGATAGGTTCTGGACACGCCAGTGCGTCATTGGTAGTGGATGTGTTAAAAAGCCCTCACGTATCGCAACAGAGTACTGGAGGAAAAAACTACGGTACCCTTGTTTACTGAGCCAGGAAGCTGCTGGAAGTCCCATCCCTATCTTAGTATAATCCGCACTTAGGCACAAAAAATATGGGTGCTCGTCTCATGGGTTAGTTGCGCCCAACCGAAGGTTAATTTCATTTTCTCAGAACTCCATCCTAAACATTTCCCAGGAGCCACATACTGTCTATCGACGCCATTGGCATACATATTTATGTAACCAAATAACGTTCGAAAGAACCAAGTTAGGGTGCCGGAAGTAATGTTTACCTATATTTAAGATGACATACATTGCCATATGAGAGCGACTGCCACGCACCTAAAGGCGAATATTTTAACTCGAAAACCACAAGTGTTGGTGAAAAATAATTAATCTCAAAATTTTACACCTCGATCCTTTACATGCACCAATGAATTAATATAAAGCGCCTAAAAAGAGACATATCCCGTGTTATAGATACGCCACGGAGAAGTGATATCATGAAGGAGTGATATTTGATAATTGTTAAAAATAATTATTAAATCTATCATCTTAGAAAGAATTTTTACAGCAGCAGATCATTAAGAAAATTAGAAGCATAAAAAGTTTCTTTAATTATTTTATGTCGGTAATTACAGCAATATTCGCTTAATAGGCCTACCATTGGCTGCAGTTAGAGGATTTTCAGTTGAGTCACTGTTGTTTGTGGAGAGTCATTAATCTCAATAAGTGACACAGCAGTTTCGAAATTGCCTATTTTTTGCTGACTGTGGAAACGTTTGAGACAAAATCTAACCTCTTTATGTTAGCAGATAAGAATAGAAAGTAGCTTAAGTTACTTAAACACCGAAGTCTCAGATGGCGGGGTTGATTGGACTCAGATGACGGCATGATTGGACTCAGGTGGTAGGGCAGAGTTAATTTCACATGACAAGGCAAAATTAGTCTCGGTTGATAGGGCATTATATGAAGATATTACTTTCGTCTCTCTGACTTTCATCATTTGAGTGTAACTTAGCTGAATAAAGTTATAGATTTACACTGTATAAAACTTCGACATAACGCCGCCCCATGCCCTTGTTCCTGCTACCATTACAGTAACCATACCAGTTGGATGGGCAGGGGACAAACAACTTCGACAAAGAGTATCATAATTCAGAATATGGACACTCAAAACTAATATTACTTCAAAAATATTGAATAATCTCAATCTGGATCAACATGCACGAGTGTTATTATTCAAAATAATAAAACTAAAAAACCAATTTAGAAAGCAAGCTTTTATAAGAAATAGAATGTAGAATTTTTCTTATCGTAATTCTGGAGGTCAAAGGAAAAATCATAAAAGCGTGGGTCGATATTGATATTCTAACTTAACTGCAATTTAATCACACTCATGATGAACATATACTTCAATTTTTAACTGATGGTTAAGGATTTTCTTTCTTCTGATATTCATAATGGCTTAACCTTCCAGCGGGCGCACATGCACAAATTTTATGACATATCGTGAATCGTATTACATAAATATATCGTGTTGTTTCACAAAAATAAATCCAGCTTTTATTTAAGTCATCAGTATTTATTAGCTTAGTAATAAACAAAGATTTTATAAATAAAAATTGGACTTAAATTTATAAAAGAACGATATAAATATGTAATACGATGTACAATGCAAGTATCTCTTGAAAACGCGCGCCCATTGAAGGGTTAACCCATTAATGACTAAGTCGCATTTTTTCAATAAGATTTTATATAATAAAATTGCATATTCCGAAATCAACTGAAAAAATACTTTAAAAATCCTGTCTGAAAAACTTACGTTTCATCACCCTTCAAAGCGTAGCATCCCTATTTAGACAAAATGTTATTAATGCAAAAAAGCCCTATCAAAATCTAAAATTATGTGAAATTTGAAAAAGGAAACATTTTCTTACAATTGTGTTTGCCGACATATTTGTTAATTGCAAGAAATTTAATTGGTCAATAATTGAACAAACCTTATTCTTTTCTTCTTCATATTGTCAAAAACTAGCTTTCGATTCTGACTTGAAAATAAAAAGGCTACATTATCAACAGAACACTTATGCTTGATGCCATGAATATAAAAGAAACAAATACTTAGCTATACTTTTTTGTCAAATTTATGTTGGAAAAATAATTCCTGTGAATTTATGGTGCAGTTTTAGAAGTGTCCCTAAAAAAGGACGCTAGGCATTAGTGAGTTAATTTTTTTTTATCGTAGTTATCAGAGGTTCAAGATTTTACGATTTTCGGTTTGACTTCCAGAAGGAGAAAAAATAATTTCTAAAATTTAGTACAATAATTAATGCTTGGCTTTCACAAAACTACTTCTCTTTCATTATTTTCTTCTTTTTAGTCATTAATATATTTCACAATTCATTATTATTATCGCAAATGGAATCTTGTAATAAGTGTTTCGGAAAGTCACTACGAGATGTCACATCTCACGTTGAATCAGAACTGAATAAGATCAAGCAACTTATTCATAAATATTTTTTGAAAATGTTAAAATATTGTATCGTGTGTGGAAACGCAAAACTGCAAAGAATTTCAGAACTTTAGCACATCAAAAAGAAGCGAAAAATCGATCACGAAATTCCATCTTTACAAATATGAAACAAGTCAATTTAAAGAAAAGAGTTTAATAAATAAATTGATACCATTCTTCCACCGTTTTCTGTTTTACATCTGTTATTAATTTTCGCAGCTTAATTAGCTATTCAAATTCTTGTTTCCTCTGTGTTTAGTCTAAAGCATTCTCCTTTATTGAAACACTATCTATTGCCTCCAGTTTCATTAGAAATAACCGTCTATTCAGTTATTTCGACATAAAACCTCCGAGAATTGTTAGAAATATTTCTTCTTCTTCTTTCTAATCCTTCTTATCTGAATCAGATCAGATCCATGAGATCGTTCGCCTTCATCACCTCCATCACGAAATCTGGTAGCTTAAGCAGGTCATCACACAGCAAGGCAACACAGTCAAGTAGATGTTGTGGAGTGGCCTTGGCATGTTGCACTTTGTGTAGATACTGAACTTCTTATCACCACGAGAGAATCTGAGGGTTTTTAAGTGACCGGATGATAAGCGAGACAAAGCTGTTTGGTTCTATGCCCCTTAAAACGTATATCAGCACCCGGGCCTTCACTACTATACCATGAATGAGCTGGTGGATGCCTCCAAGAAATGCTAGCAAGGGCCTTTCTTCTTGAGTATAACTCAAGGTAGGTTAAGGGTTTTACATAGTCCTGAGGCATGGTAGTACCTTCTTTAGCATTCAATCGGACGAATTGCTAGAAACAAGATGTAATAAACAACATTTAGTTGGTGAAAATCACGAAAATACATAAGCATGTTCTGACGTCAGGCGGCGAAGAAATACGGGCAAAAATAAATATAAAAATATTCATTTGGTAGCATGTTTGCAACACAAATTGTAAAGTGCAGGAAATGGAATGACGAGAATGGTGTGAATTAAAGGTGTTGATTCAATCGGAGGCTACGGAAGACATTTCTCAGTCTGCAAGAACGTAAGAACGATTCGGAAGCGGGTTTGAAGATACTGAATTTGCTTTCGATGCCTGACACATCGACGACGGTGCTTTGAGATGCACAGGTGCATTCTTATGATTAATGATTTCAGTTTACTTCAAAGGAGGAAGTCCAATAGATTTAGATCTGATATTTCAATTGGTAGGCATGAAAGTAATCGAGCTATAAACAACGACGTAACAATGATTCCCTGGCAGGTTTGAAGATATTGGGTTTGCTATCGATGCCTGCCACATCGATGACGGTACTAAGAAATACACCAGAGCATCCTTATAAGTGAATGATGAATAAATGCAATAGATTGAGATCTGGTAAACGTAGAGAGCAGTGAACGAGTGCGGCGCGTCAGATGATCATGAATGCATTCAATGATTAACTAAAGTGCTCGTTCTCTCTCTTCCTGGGTAAGACAATAGTTTCAGATCTGGCAAACGTATAGAGCAGTCAACGGGTGAGTCAGTTGATCATGCCTGCATTATATGATCAACTAATGTGCTCGTTCTCTCTCTTCCTGGATGCGACAATAGTTTCAGATCTGGCAAATGTAGAGAGCAGACAACGGGTGCGTCAGTTGATCATGAATGCATTCAGTTACCAACTAATGTGCGCGTTCTCTCTCTTCCTGGAAGAGACAATAGATTGAGATTTTTAAACATAGAGAGCAGTTAACGGGTGCGGCGCGTCAGTTCATCATGAATGCATTCAATGATCACCTAACATCCGAACTTCTCTCTCTTCCTGGGTGAGGGCCTGAATTAATACTTTGACGTTTTTCATAGACTTATTGTTGTCCATTTCAGTTGATTTCTACCAACAACCTGAGACCTACTAACTAAGAACTATTTACAAGCAAAACATGAAAAAACTGACTTCTTTTTTGGCAGCTTCGCATTCTTTCTTGATTTATATCCTACTGATAATGCATGTAATGTTTGGGAAAGTAAAATTGCTACACACCCATATCCATTGATGTGCACGGAATTGCTGAAGAAATGTAGGGGAAAGTGAGGTAAAACCGAGTACCTAAGACTTGCAGGCCTTGCAGCTAAACTATTCAACATAGAGCATGTCAAATTTTATTAAAATACTCATTTCTTGACGGAGTACTATATATCATTTCTGAAAAGTAATAGTTTCATTACTTTTTTTTATCAATGATTTTTTATAAAAAATTCAAAATGCCTGCTTTTACCCCCTTGTGGGGTTAAACCGAGTACGCATGTTAACTTTATGGGAAAATAAGAAAACTAGATTTTGAAATGAAGTGTTGGTGGAAAGCCAGTGGAAAAGTAACAGACATTTTTATTTTATATGACAAGTTAAGGATATTGTTACAAAATTCACATGTAGAGAAGTTCTCTTCTTCCTCCGAACCACTGAAGCTTTCGCGGGACGGGTGAAGACAGTTTCTACATTGGATACATTCTTCTCCTTTATTTAAATTATAAAATATATCATTACAATATAAATAGTCAACGTCTGATGCATTTTTGCCGTCTTCATCGGAAGAATCATCCATACTGTCTGGCTTGGTCTTGCGCCACTTGGAGTACCCGGTTTTACCGCTATTGCAGAGGTTATGAAGAACGAAATAGAACCGCAACGAAACGAAATATCCACGCAACTATTGGAGTAAATCCTTATTGTTTGATAGGGTATGAATCCTTAGCAAACATATAATAAGTTGGACTAAAGATAATTTCTATAACTGTAATTTATTTTTACGTAAGGACTGTTTAAAAACAAAGAAACAAACATTAGAGAGATGAAGCCATAAAAGAAATATGCTTTAACAGACGCATTGAATTCAACACCAACAACACGATCGCTATGCCCGTTCCTTCTTCTTGACTAGCGGAGTTTAATTCAGAACTAATGAATCCAGAATCAAGGAACTCGGTCTTACCCCCTTATAACTCTAAAAGCTGTTCGATAAAATTGACCAGAGATGTCTGCAAACCAATGCTTTTAAAGTAGATGAAACAGATGATCCTTAGAAAAGGTAGATAATATCTAATACTAAGAGACATTTGTTTGCTTTTCTTTGTAATCGCTCTCGTTGTCAAACGATTTTCTTTAGAAGCGCTTGTCTCTGAAAAAAAAACCCGAGATGTTTTTATTCTGTCATTTCTGATTTCCACAATAACCCGTCTTTACGCATTCTTTTAGTTCGCAATAAACCCAGATAGCAATTTTAGTTTGCAGCAAAGTTTTAGCAATCTTGCTCCGCACAACTGCAAGCTTGCAACAAATTTGACACGACAAGAGTGCAAGCTTCAAAGAAGTTTGAAACAAGTTATTGCGAACGAGTTAGTCACCACAAGTCGAACTTGCCGCAAGCTTGTTGCGCCAAACTCATTGCAAACTATAGCACAAACAGAGTATGAACCCAAACTCGGCAGTGTCATAACGTGTTTAAGTCTCGCATATTTTATTTGCAGTATAATAATCATTTTCACGCTGCAATTTTTTAATATTAGTTCGGATTAACGTACTCTGCAAGTTCTACAGTTGAAATGTCATTATCGCGAAGAAAAATAAACGGGAAAAACAATAATGTGTATCTTTTGCTTTGTTTTCAAGCCATTGTGAAAGTTTTTTTTCATTTTGTTGGAGTCCTGATTCCACGGGGAACAACGTGCGCGTACTGCTAGTATAGTATAAATTTCTAAAAGCTGATACCAACCAGGGACGGCCAGAGGGGGTTGAGAAAGGTGCGAGCTCACAAGGCCCCGTGTTTCTGAAAGCCTAGCGCCCCTGAATGATTTATCAAAATGAAAATAGGTTCCATTGATTAATTTAACGAATCAAACTTAGTCTCCGAGTTTTGTCTTACAAGACACAATATTGCAATATTTATGCAAAAATAATTTATTTGAATTGTATCCAAATAATTTTATTACTGCTCTGAAAATTATATTGGCCTTTCCAATTACCGTAGCATTTGAAGAAAAATCATTCTCAAGATTTAAAATAATAAAAAAATTACTTGAGATCTAGCATTAATCAAGAACAATTTACCTCCGTAGCTATTTTATCTATCAATTCCAAATTAATTTATAAACCAAATTATGTGATATTATTGAAGAATTTGCCATAAAATATATACGAAACAAAACAAAAATGACATATTGTAAACTTATTCTGCTAAGTCACATACCAAATTGTATTTCTGAAGTAATTATTTTTCTTATTTGATTTATTAACTACATTTTTGTGATAGAAATATTAACTTTATAAAAACAATTAAATTATTTATCATTGTTATTTTTCTCTTTAAACATTAGCATACCAAATTATGAAATGTAATGAATAGCAAAATACAATAAATAAATTTATTGTGCGGAAATTTGTTTCAAGGCCCCGCAAGTCAACTTTGCACCAGGCCCCGCTTTTGTGTTGGCCGGCTCTGCTACCAACGGCCCTCTTTCATAACACTAGCACAGAACTCGTAGAAGGGAAAAAGAAGATACAGTTTTAATTAGTGTTTGATAACTCAAAATTATTATAATGAAAAATAGAATTAAAATTAAACTGCCAAAACTTTTAATTTTCAGTTTTTTTTTCATTGCCCACGCCAACCCTGCTTAGCCAAAGGTTGCAAAGCATATCACGAGTCGGTGGAAACAATAATTCCAATACAAATATTAAAATAATACAATACAAAATAATAGAATACAGTATAATTCAAAAAATTACGTAACACAATACAAAACAATATAAGTAAAATAATGCAATAAAAGTAATATAATACAAAATACAAATGTGAATATAAATATAATAAATGCAAACAGCAAACATAATAAGTAAATGCAAACATAAATAATAAATATATGCAAATAAGCGTAATAAATAAACATACATGAAATAAAAAAAGAAACGAAAAAATTATAAAATCTAATAAATAGTAAGTAAATTATGAAAAAAGATTGAGATATATTTTAGAAAATAAAGACAGGTAAAAAAAAAATTGAAAAAGAAGAGAAGCAACAATGTTTTTTTAAGATGATACCACTCAGATAGCAATTTTAGTTTGCATCAAACTTGCAGCAAGCTTGCTGCAAGTTTGACACGACAAGAGTGCAAGTGTGAAACAAGCTTGCAGCAAGTTAACGCAAGCTTCGAAGTCACCATAGGACGAACTTGCAGCAAGCTTCCCGTGTCAAACTCATTGCAAATTATAGTAAAAACATAGAACGAGCACAACCCGGATTAGAAGTCGCGATCTACCAGTTCCGAAGCTGACGCGCTATGCACTCGGTCAGTTAAACTCTGAGAAGAGAAGATAGACTTCGCTAATACATCGTTCGATTCGATTCGTATACGATTTATTTTAAACTATTTTCTCCATTTAATTTTTTGAGTTGAGAATATGATTTGAAGTCAAAGAGAGAGCGATTTTCGCTAATAATTACGTTTTGCTAGTAGAATAAATTATGAAATTAGAGTTCAAATTAATTACTTCAAAATGGGACAAAATGTATAATTTATTATTTTTCAACAAACGTTGACTGATTTTCCGGTTTAATTTTGTTTATAAACGTTAAAATTTCAACATTAAGAAAAAGGCGATAGAATTTTCTTTAAAGTGCGAGTGTTATTTAGTAAAAAGATGGAAAATGTTTCAAAATTTTTTTTAATAAAAAAGTTAGTTTTTTTACAAATTATCATTGATTTATTGAATTAATGAAAAGAAAGACGGTCTAGGAGATGCTATTAAAAATCAGATGTTTTTAAACCAGAGACAAAGATAATTATCTCTTTATGCTATCTTTGCATCAAGCTTGTTTTGCAAACTTGCAGCAAGCTTGCAATACAAGAAAGTGGCGCTACTTGTCACGGCGAACTTGTGGCAAACGCGTTTTGAAAGCGAGGGTGGCGCTAGATGTCACGGCGAACTTGCCACAAGTTCGCTTCAAGTTTGACGCGTCAAATTTGCTATGACAAGGTAATATCAAGTCAAAATCAAACTTGCTGCAAACTTACGTGCTATCTGGGCTTTCTGTGTGGATGCAATCAAAAACATATTGATCTACATCTTCTATTTTCCTACACATACAAAGAGGTGGATTTTGAAACGATTAAGAGAGTAAGGAAATGGTCCATGCCCAGTTAGGAAATACATTAAAAATTTATTGAATTAAAAGCTTTGTATCCACATGCTCAACAAACCCTCTAATACGTCTCCCTGATTCTGAGTCATCATTAAGCCAATATTTTTCCTTTCTTCTATTATATTTCTTTTAATTTTAAATTTAACGTAAGAATAAGGAGCCGGGATGTCCATTTCATCCCCTGAAGTTTTTAATTTTCAATTTGAATTGTGGTCTGGATAAGGGGGCTGATCCACTTCAACAATAGATGTAAACTGAGCAAACAATGAATTTTCTTTCATTGGCGGAATATCAGCTTTTTCGAATACGTCAGATTTTTTCAATCACAACCAAATTTCTCTCGTCGCATTCACTGGCATGAATCCGGACATTTTGAAGATCCGTATACTAATCCGGACGTGGACTTGAAATCCAGACATATGGTAACCTTACACATACTGTCTATTGACGCCATTGACTATATCGCTATGTAGAGATATTACGCTCGAATTGCAGAAGGCATGTTTACCTATATTTAAGAGAACACACATTGTCCTATGAGAGCGACTGCAGTGCACCTAGAGGCTAATATTGGAAGTAAGATATTTTAACTCGAAAACCATGAGGGATAGTGAAAATTAACCAATCGCAAAATTTTACATGCACCGATAAATGATTATAAAACCTCTAAAGACATTTCCCGTCGTCATGAAGAAGTGATATTTGATAATTGTTAAAATTAATTATTAAATCTATCATTTTAGAAAAAACTTTGCGCAACAGCAGATTATTAGGAATATTAAAAACATAAAATAAAGTACTTTCATTATTTTATGTCAGTAATTCAGCAATATTCACTCAATAGGCCCACCATTGACTGCGGCTTAAGGAATTTCAGTTACGTCACTGGTGTTTGTGGAGAGTCATTAATTTTAATAAGTGACAGTGCAGTTTAGCAATTGTCTATTTTTCGCTGTCTGTCAAAGCCTTTGAGACAAAATCTAACCTAGTCATGTTACCAGGATAAAATAGTTAGTAGGTTAAAATACTTAAACTCGGTAGAATTAGTTTCAGATGACAAGCCATGATTGGTCTCAAGTGATAAGGCATTATATGTAGATATTACTATCGTTTTTCTGTTTTTTATCATTTAAGCATGACTTGGGTGAATAAAAATATGGATACAAATTAAGATGAAGTTTCAACTTTGATAGAGGTAAAAAAATAATATTAACAAAAAACGAATGAAAAAGAACGGTGAGAAAGAACAATCTGATGGATGATGTCATCAGAGGCCCCATCCATGCAGATTGAAAATTTGAATATGTTTTCTGTCGAGGAAAATCGGTTGGATGAATAGAGTTATAGATTTACACTGTGTATACAAGTTTTACAAAGACTTGATCATAATTTCAAATATGAACACTCAGAACAAATATTACTTCAAAAATATCGAATAATCTCAATTTGAATTAACATGAACGAGTATAATTATTCAAAATTTTAAAACTTAAAAACTAATTTAGAAAGCAAACTTTTATAAGAATTGGAATGTAGAATTTTTTCTTATCAAAAATCTGGAGATCAAAGCAAAAATTGTTAAAGCGTGGTTCGATGATATTATATTCTAAATTAATTGGAATTTATTCAAATTCATGAGGAAATTATATTTTAAATTTTTAACTGATGGCTAAGGATTTTCTTTCTTCTGATATTCATGATCAGGGGCGGCCCGAGCCAACCGGCTACATATTGTTGCCTTGCCAACCGGTCAATTCAACAATATGGCACGTCCCCTCCTCAAACAGAATATTTTTTAAAAAAATTCTATAATATCTGTATTCCAAATGTGAAGCAGACTTTTACTTAGAAATATGCATGTTTTCCGGGCAAATATGACTTCATAATGTTACGGTGAGAAATTTTACGCTTGAGATATATTTAAAATTATACAGTTGTTTTATTGAAACTAAAATAATATATTCAACAAATTATTAAAAATTATTTTGCCGCTTTATCGGAGCTCTCATGTCTATTAAACTAGTAGTTTTCTTCACGCTCGCGCTTTGGCACCAACCCAGGCTTTGACGCCACGGGCAGTTCCACGGTTTTCCCGAGCCGTGGGTCGCCAATGTTTATGATGGTTCAACCCATTAATGCCCAAGTCGCATTTTTTCAATAATATTTTGTATGCTAATATTACATCTCCTCCAAGGGAAATACTAAAAAGAATACTGCCTGAAAAATTTATGTTTTATTACCCTCTTAAGCGTAGCTTCCCTATTCAGACAAAGTGCTATTAATGCAAAAAACCTATAAAAATCTAAAATTATGTGAAATTCCAAAAGGAATTTTTATAAAATCGTATTTATTGGCAAATCTGTAAATAAATAATTGAACTAACCTCCCCTTTTCTTCTTGACCTTTCAAAAAACTAGTTTCCGAGTCTGACTTGGAAATAAAAAGGCGACATTACCTTTCGAACGCTTAATGCGTGCCGCCACCGATTGAATATAAAAGAAACAAATACTTGACAATACTTTTTTGGTCAAATTTATGTTGAAAACACATTTCTCGTGAGTCTATGATGCATTTTTAAAAGCGTTCCTAAAACGAAACGCCATGCATTGATGAGTTAATTTTCTTATCTTGGTTAATAGAGCCTCAAGATTATATGATTTTTGGTTTTATTTTCAGATCCTAAATGAAAAAAAAATATTCTACATTTTAGTACACTAATACTAACCTATTAAAGACTGACTATATATCATTCCTGAAAAGTAATAGTTTCATTACTTTTTTTATCAATGATTTTTTTTATAAAAAGGTCAAAATACCTGCTTTTAACCCCTAGTGGGGTTAAACAGGGTACGCATTTTAACTTTATGGGAAATTAAGAAATCTAGATTTGGAAGGAAGTGATGGTGGAAAGCTAGTGGAAAAGTAACAGACATTTTTTATTTTATATGACTATTTAAGAATATTAGTTACAAAATTCACATGTAAAGCAGTTGTCTTCTTCCTTCGCGCCACTGCAGCTTTCGTGGGCCCAGTGAAGACAGTTTCTACATTAGACACATACTTCTCCTTTATTTGAATTGAAAAATACATCATTACAATATAATCAATCAACGTCTGATGTGTTTTTACCGTCTTCATCGGAAGAATCGTCCATACTGTCTGGCTTGGTTATGTAATAAGCTGGACTGAATATAACTTTTATAACTGTAATGATTTTTAAGTAAGGACAATTTAAAAACAAAGAAACAAACATTAGAGATATGAAGCCATAAAACAAATACACCTTCACAGACGCATTTAATTCAACACCAACAGAACGACCGCTATGACTGTTCCTTCTTTTTGACTATCGGAGTGTAATTCAGAACATGTCCTTTAGAAAGGAGAACTAATGGAGACAGAATCAAGGAACTCGGTCTTACCCCACTCTCCCTTGTAACTCTAAAAACTGTTCGATAAAATTGACCAGAGATGTCTGTAAACCAATGTTTTTAAGGTAGATGAAACAGGTGCTCTTTAATAAAGGTAGATAATATCCATTACTAAGGGACATTTGTTTTTTTTTTTGTAATCGCTGTCGTTGCCAAACGATTTTCTTTAGAAGCGCATGTCTCTCAGAAAACTGATTTCCTTTTATTCTGTCATTTCTGATTTCCACAATAATCCGTATTTACACATTCTTTGAGTACACAATAAAGTAGCTATGCTGTGAATTTCACCCCAAACAGGTGATTTCTTACAAAATTATGAAGCGACAGTCTATTCAAATGGGTTTGTTCAGTGAAGGACATATTTAGAAACTGAATTTATTTAACAGTACGTCGTCACTCCCCATCTCATGAAAATCTATATAAATATTTCTCTTGTGCGGTTCTTGTCTTTTGCCTAGGGTGCACAATGTCCTTATTAAATCGAGAGAAGCGAGAACAATTTACATATTAAACCTGAGAGGATTACTGCACAATCTTCCCGGGGATTGGCGAGCGTCAGAGAGCAAGTTGAACTGCCCCTTAGTGTTAAATATATTTTGACGAGATCAATTGATTACACGGCGCACTGGCACAATGAATTTTGATCATACGTTGTTGTAAATTATATCCATTTTTTGTTATCGAAGAACTCTTTTGAAATTTATTTGATTCGCCTAACGTGCCTCTTTTGTGTGTGTATGTGTGAATAGTTTAATTAATTAGACTGAACCCACGTTGACAATGCAAATATAAAATAAAAACGGTTGCAAATATTTAATGTTTAAAGAACGATGCTCAACTTTTAAGAATTTTTATTTTGGATTTATTTAAACATTTATATCAGCTTATGAAAGCTTAACTCTACTTAGCTGCGATGATGACTTGATAAGGCCTTCAGCATTACTTTGTACAATAATATTCGAAATGTTGGATATGTCAGAAGATATATCTTCTGATTATAGGGTCTTCTCAAGTGTTTCGTGCAGGGGTGTAGCGCAGCCGGGACGCACAGGAACGTTGTTACGGCACTGCTTTTTCCCCACGAAAAATAAATAAGAAAAAATAGTGAAAACGTCCTTAAAACAGCGCGAGTTTTGTTACCAGGTTAGAGCTTTCAGGCACTGCTTTTAGAGCGTACCTGCACTTCTAATTTTGCGACTACACCACTGTTCTCGTGATTCACCATATTTTGTTCCCTTGCAATTATACGGTGCAATAACGGAACGCCTTCTTTCTAAAACCGCAATGTAGAGAGAGTCCCATGCGCGTGGACTTAATTCGAATTGTCGCGGTTTCCAGAGAGGATACGTCTTCTGGAAGTCCAATTTTTCCTCCACGATATTATATACGATGCCAATGGAGATGTTGAGCTCCTATTAAATATTGCTCAGATGGATGCTACGATCAGCTTGAATCAAAGCTTCGGCAAAGTGCACATTGCCATCTGTAATGGACGTGCTTTACTTCCCTGATTTTCACTCGCTCTGTGCATTTTCACCAGTTGGCTATGAATTTTAGAGAGCGTCCCATTCGCGTGGATTTATTCTCGCCTTCGAGTTGTCGCGGTTTCCGGAGAGGATACGTCTTCTGGAAGTCCAATTTTTCCTCCACGATACTATGCCAATGGAGACGTTGAGTTCCTTTTCAATATTGCTCAGATGGATGCTACCATCAGCTTGAATCAAACCTTTGGCAAGGCATACATTGTCATCTGCAATGGACGTTCTTTACCTCCCTGATTTTCGATAGCTTTTCACATTTCCACCAAGTGGCCATGAATTTCAGTTGGGGACGTTTTCTTTAGACGTAAAAACTTCTTACTTCAATACTCGAATACGATTTCTATGGATCGCGCAGTGTGGTATTTTCCTAATCTAGAGGAATAAAAGTCAATTTAGTTACCTGTCTACCCTGGTCAACTTGTTGTTTATTTTCAAAGGGAATAACTATATTTTCTGGACTAATATTCCAAGAAACCGCACAGAAAAATAGAAAAAATTGTCCGATCGGCCGACTACCTGCGGTCTGCCTGTCATGTGTTCTAATTGTTCTTGTCAATCATCTGAGTTTTTCAATGAATACGCTGTATTTCTGTGTGCGAGTAGTGTTTATCTGTCGTTATTATGTTTGTAGAAGTATCAAGGTTAGTTTACATAAGATTTTACTTTAATATGTGTTTCAATTTAATCATGAGCACCATAAGAATTAATCATAGTTTTTTCCATCCGAGAAAAACT
Organism: Araneus ventricosus; assembly: GCA_013235015.1. Classification (NCBI taxonomy): domain Eukaryota; kingdom Metazoa; phylum Arthropoda; class Arachnida; order Araneae; family Araneidae; genus Araneus; species Araneus ventricosus. The sequence goes on along the minus strand of BGPR01010965.1, from coordinate 16,838 downwards.
TCCAAGTCAATTTTAACTTGAGTTTTAGCATATTATATCTCATTATACCTATGTTCAGTTGTGTTTTCCTGAAAGAATTGCTTGTAACCTATGCAAAATAATTGAATTTGCTTGGAATATTTCCGAAACTCATAGAAGTTATCCTTCATTACAAATGACTACTCAAATGTTGCGCCGAAAGTTTTTCGACGTTTGGTTTGCTGACGGCAAATAATCCAGAATAGGTGCTTGGTTCAGTTATATATAACACGAATTTGGTGCTCCTTTCTATCAGAAGACAATTAAAAATCTTTAAAAATTATAATCGTAAGTGTTAGACAAAAATCTGAACAAAAAATGGTAGAAACTGAGCAGCCACAATGAGAGCTTCCTGAAAAACAATTCATCGTGGTTAGATGAATGCATATCATTTCCTGATAATGCCACAGGAAGTATAGAAACTATTTAAAATCCTGGATATGGTACAAGAATCAGTAGACGACATAAAGAACATAACGCCATAGCATACTCTCGAAATCGGCGCCAGGGCGGCTCCCTATCGGTTGGGTAGGTATGTGTGGAACTTTATTGATGAAACAAGATAAAAAAATACATTTTGTATATAAGGATACAAACAGAGGAAATACAAAAATAAACACTAATATATACAGAAACATATACACATACATAAAACACAAATATATGCACTAAACTAGACTCTGCGTCCTATAAAAATTACATGTACTTTTACATGATGCTGTCGATGACAAGTTAGATGTGTGGTGAATATGTGGCTGGGCCCTGAGACACTGAAACTGAGGATCTGTCTCTGGTATAGAATGTTCCAGGTTAAAGGAGAAGAAGGGCGTGGGGAAAGACATGAGCTTTGTAGTGGGATGAACAATGCAGGCAATTGTGGAGTTACTCCGGCTGTTCCGATTTAAATAGGTCTTCTTGGCTGGTGATAGACTTGAGGAGGTCTATTATTTTGTTTGTTAGCAGGCGGTGGTTAGTTATTGATTTCATCCAGGCTTCTATGTGTTTATCTGTTGGACATCTAAGGTGGTAAGAAAGCGTGAGGCGGCACTTGGTGGCATAGTGAAGAGGCGATTGTGCAAAGTGCAAGAAGAGGACTTGAAATCTATAAGAGACATGAGAACGCTGGACATAATTGCGAAGTGGGGTTGTGATGAGGCGGAAGAAAAAGATACAAGCGGAGATTTTCAGTTGAAAATTGTTCTAACGAAAGATTATTTAGTATATCAATGGTGCCTATTTAGATATACACAGTGAATGACCAAAATATTTTAAAAATTAAAAATTATTATTTATAGTTATGTTAAAATATATGTCTTACACCTTTACTTTGCTTTTATATTTAATAAAAAACCCTTAACCCTTTATTTAACCCATTGAGTTTGGGCTAAATAATTTTGTCCCTCTAGATTACGAAAATAACACACTGTAAATCGATTTGAATTAAAGCTTCGGCACGACAATATAATTTCTGGTTGATATGGTTCGACGCAATGATCTTTGCTCGTCTGGCACAACTTTTCAGCCTTCATCGAATTTTGTGCAATACTACTCATGCTTTCGAGACATTCCACTTGGTCCAAACACTTCCATAAGGTGCCGATGAGTTTGAACTGGGCATGTTTTTCAGATACAAAAAAAAAAACCTTATAACACTCCTTATTTCAATGGATGACCAGTTTTCCGTCAACTCCTCAATCTCCTAAGATTTTGGATTTTTACCGCACAGTTATTTCCATGTTATGGCAGCATTCGAATGCTGTGATTGTTTCAACTGTGGAGACAGGGATGCGGAATTTGTGCACCCACCAGACCTCTTGTTATCTTATTTATTGAAAAAACCTCGTTTATATTTCGTGATTTATATCAATAAATCTTTTTAATTACGTAATTAATTATTAAAATATTATAATTCTAATAATGGAGAACAGAAATTTGTAATAAAAATTAATAATTATAGTTACCTCTTCGGCACCGATAATATACAAATGATGGAAATAAAGTTCAGTCCTATTTTAAGGGCAAATTCTGTGATTTTGGGATGCTTAAATTTAACAAATACTTACAAACAAGTTAGGAAAAATTCGAAACTTTTAACTCTCTGAACCTGGATAGAGTGCGAATTCCATTGCCTGAAAACCTGTAGCGAATTTTCGCTCACAAAAACAGAATGCAATCGTCACGTTCTTTACAGAAATTCCAGGAGGTCGACACCTATGGTTGCCCGATCAATTGTCAACAAAGAAAGGAACTACATTTTTCCTAAAAAATTCCCCCAGGCGCCCAAAACCGCCTGAGTCCGGCTTCTGTCGAACGTGTGGTTTGAGGCGGGATAAGGCTCATAGAGTTAATTATAATGGTAAATAAATGACTGTATTTAAAAGTTTAAATTATTAGATTAAAATAATAACTTTGTTAATAAATTATAATCTGAAATACGTTTGCATATTTTATGAATTTACGAACAGACGTGTGAGGCATATTAGCCTATTGTCGAGTTGGATGGATACTTTTTAACAACCAAATTTTGAAATCGATTTATATGGCAGAGCTTATTTTAATAAGTTTCAATTGAATGCAGAAATAATATGGATATAAAAGTTTTAGAAGACGTTCAACAAGTTTTTGAAGTTAATTATAATTTTGTTTCACAAAACTTATTTCTATGATTCATGATAGTCCTCGTGTTGCTACGGGAAGTTAATATAACTAAAGTAAACTAACTAGGATTCATGAAATTTTTGATCATATACCTGTTTTTAAGTTACCACCCATTAAAAAGGAAGGACCGATAAAGGAATAAAAAAACCCCTGAAATGGGATGTCGAAACAAAGTGATCCGACGCGATCATTATCGTGACGTTTTTGAGGAAAATTCAGATGAAAAATATTCTTTCTATTCCAATTTAATTGTTGCATATTCATTCTGAAAAATAAGAAAAAAATTAAAACTCATATAAAAACGGAAGTGAAAATTATTGGCGTAGCAGACTTTGTTTAGCAGCTTCATCACGCCTAGCAGGTAAGCGATACATATTCTCTGATTTATCTCAATTGCACATACCCTCATTAATACTTTCAGCCCCAAAAATATATTATTCATTCTAAAATTCAGAAATTGTATTGCAAAATGTACTCATTTTGGGCTTAATATGAAAGTTCCAAAAGAAAAAAAATAATAATTTCTTGAATTAAAATTTAGAGTGATTTCAATTGGCATTATTCCATTGGCAAAATGAAATTTTAAAATAAATATTTATCAAAAATATCTAAAATAAGATACTTGAACATATTTAAAAATAATAAGAATAAAATTTAATTTCATCTAAATAAAGTTAACGTGATTTTTATTTTGACATCTTTTGCTAAATGAAGTGAAGTTCAAAAAGACAATTTTTCAATAGATAAAAATGATAGTGCAGCCATTTATTGGTATGAATAAAAAATATATTTTAAAAGAGAAACAAGCGAAGAATTTAATGATGCCCATGTATTTTTAGATGCAGGTTTAGATACCGAACAAAAAAATAATGAATATGATGATTACAAATGGCATCACTGCGACAAAAAGGGTTAAAAAAATTCACTTTTTCCCAATATTTTTAGTGTTTTCTGCACAATTGTATTGTTTATTTGAAGTTTCAGTCGTTATTTTCGATTTTGCCTCTTTCCAACTATTGCAAAGTCTTCAGCATTAGTATGGACATCTACAGGTGTTAGACTTCATTTACGTTAAGAATTACTTGCTTCTCGGCGTAGTTTCTAAGGTTTACAACTCAGTAGATGAGCAGTAGGTTTCCATTGCATGACGGAGGGTGAATTTCAGATGGGAAGCTAACTATAAAAAGTGAAAAATCGACTACAGGGAATGGAACTTGTTGTAGATTTTAGTTTATTCGATTTGATTTCAAGGAGTTTGATTTCTCAAAAACCATTTCGTAATATACTGTACCAAAAATATGGTGTAAGCCTGAATCTTGCTTTAAAATTTCTATTCAGAAATTACATCACATGCTATGACCGGTAAACTTTTAAAAACTATAAAGACTGTTGTTAACCCCTTTCTTTAAAGGTATTTTTTCCTTGGAATACAGCTAAATATAATAAAAAAATCTTAGATATTTCAAAATTTGTCGAAATTAAGTGATCAAAAGAACAGTGACTGCTTAATTTCTTAATAGATGAAGTATAAACGCCTCTTGAATAGAATTCTTAATTTACATTTGGATTGTAAATAAATTGTGTTCTCGTAACATCGCTTTAACTTCAATTCATTTTAAGTGTTTCTGTAGAGAAAATTATTCCACTACTCCTAGAAATACTCAGACACTGTCCTGGATTTTTCACTAATTATTCTAATTAGATTGCGACTATATTCTCCATGCGAACATAAAATGTTCTAAAAATGGTTGCAAATATTTTAATAACCAATTAATCCAATTAACTCTCAATGAATTCATAACAAACTACAGGGTGGTCATAAACTTTTGGATCCATTTCAATTTTTGTAAACCTATAATGTAGAAAATTCGTTATCTTGAAAAGAGAGAGTAGCTCAAAAAGTTTTTTCAGATAGGTAATTCTCCAGTACGGCGCTCTAAATCTGTTACAGTAGGTGTTTCCAAATGCATGTGTCAAAATGGCTGCCGTGCAGCGGAGGGCACGTCTCTGGTTCCACGAAAGCTAATCAATTGTAACAGTTCAAAGAATTATTCGTTTAGAATGTGCCAATTGCCTGTCTGAAAGTCAGAACTTCATCAAACGTTGGTATGAATAATTAAGGATTGAAGCTATCCCTCACTGATGCACATTTCACTCTTTGAGCTATTAAAACTGATTTGCTTTCGTGGACACAGCATGAACTTCATCAAGCGTTAGTATGAGAAATGCGCATCAGAGAAAAAGACTTTCTCTCCTTAATTGTTCTTAATGGAGTTCTTACTTCGAGATCAACAATTTCGATACTCTAACAGAATAATTTATTGAACTGTTACAATTGGTTTGCTATCGTTGAATTAGAGATGTGCACTTTGCTGCCCGGTAGCCATTTTGGCATTTGCGTCGGATGGCGCAAATGTAGCGTGCCGCAATGGCTCGTTACCTATTTGAACACTTTTTCAGCTGCTTCCTCATTTAAAAAAAAGAAGTTGCTACGTTATAGGGTTTTCATTATTAATTTTTGAAATGGATCCAATAATTTATGACCTTCCTGTATATTGCCAGTATTCCACTTTTTATCTGATTGTACCCTTTGAAGTGCGTTTTCGCAGGCTTAACATATAAATTTTGACAACAGTACACTCAATGTATTAAACGCGAAGTGCTTCAACATGATGATGTTTATTTGCTGGATACTTACAATGACTAAATTGTAGGACGTTATGAGAGTTTAAAATATATTTGTTCTTAAAGCGAATATGAGAATTTTATTCAAATTTGATATTTTCCAATTGTGAAGCATATCGATTGATAGAAGAATACATTAAAGAAATTATTTGAAATAGGAAACAATCTATCACGCTTGATAAGTTATTTAATTAACTTGCCATTTTTCCCCACAAAAGAAACACGTGAAAACTGTCAACTGCAAACTAATGCAATGAGGCTTACTCGAGTTAGAAGCGCTGTCCAAATTTTTCTCAACAAATATATAGGTGTAATTTATTTTCGTGAAGATTCGTCGACATATATGAGAAATGTCGTTTGTAATCGTGTGCAATGAGGCTTCCTCGAGTTGGAAAGATTGTCCAAGTTTTTCTTGATACAGGTGTAGTTTATTTTCGTACTGATTCTTCGAGATATCTGAAAAGTATCATCTGTAAACGAATGCAATGAACTTACTTTGTTTAGAACTATTGTCAAGTCTTTCTCGACAATTATACAGGTGTAGTTTATTTTTTTACTGACTCTTCGAGACACATTAACCCGTTAACGTCCAGCGTACTATTTAGAGGACAGTTACATTTCACTTCCGTGGCTAAACCGAATGCATTCCGTTGTTTCTTTTTTTGCTTTGTCTCTGAAGTCGATAGGTATTACCAAACTCCCAAACAGTTCTTAACAGGCCTAGACCATCACTTTGCCGGATTTTGAATTAAAAATATCGTTATTTTAATTTTTTTTTCTTTTTCCTTTGATTTATTTTCGAGGTTATGTATGGAATTAGAAATTTATTTTTATTTTTTTATTGTTACTATATTTTAAAAACTTTTCTATTTATGTAAAAAAATTTCAAAAATTGTTTTGTATCGACTTCTTTATAATTAAAAAAATAATACTAAAAGATCTCAATTTGTTTTTCTCTGAATTTAATTTTACTTAACAGTTTACGTAATCTTGGTATTTTAAACATAATTTAATATAAATTTATTGATTTCTATTTTTTAATTAAATTGGGCATTAATGGATTAAAAGTGTCAAATGTAAAGGAATGCATTGAGACTTACTCGAGTTGGAAGGATTGTCAAATTTTTCTCAACAAGTATACAGGTGTGGTTTATTTTTGTACTGAGTTTATTTACATAAAGGATATAATACCTTATTCTCTCTGTATTGAAATAGCGTATACTATTATCAACCTTTTAACTATCAGCTATTATTAAATGACTAGAAAATCACACGCCATGATATGACGGGTGCAGATTGCCTCTTCTTTCGAGAGATTTCCCGTCAAATCTGACGTGTTTAAATAGATATATATGCGAGAGTTATGTTTAACATTGATTGAAAACAAATAAAATAAACATATACATTATGATAGGAAATATTTTTTATTTGCATATTATTTACATATTTCTTTATTCAAAAAACCTCTTGGTAAACACCATTCAGTGTGAAGTATTTTTCGTTGTTTAACAATTTTCCTTGTACTTCAGATGTCTATGTGTAAATTTTAACATTGCCAAAAAATATTATCAAATTTTATCCTCACGATTGCGCTAAATCATTAGATGTATCGTGGCCTCCAAACTATATCACGCGCATGATATACCACTGACGTAATTTACTACTTTCTATTGAAAAAAGGAAATTAATTTGAAATATATGATTAATATAATTTGAAATTTCCCGGGAACTATTGATCATAGGGAGATAAATTTTATATCATTGGATAGCAAATTTTATTTTACTTTTTTAGAGCTATTAAATTAGTTTGAAACTATAACGACAATTACTCTTTTAAAGTTAAAATTACTGAAATTCAGGTTCTCTAACAATGAAATAATGCTGTTTAACGTCTCACATGGCTATGGCGCGAGTTTTATTGTTGGTGCCGTCAGAGCGTTACCGAGAGATCTGGGTTATTATATTATATTTATTACTGTTTCTGAGATATAACATTCTTACTACAATGTTTTTGTATTTCTGAAATATATTTTCACGAATGTCAAATTAATTCATTTCTTTCAATGATTCTTTTCAGAAAATTAATTGAATCGATTCAATATGCAGCGTTACGTGACTTTTCTCTTCCTGGTAAGTAGACAGAGAAAATGCTATTTAGTTTGTTTTCAGAAGTAATATTTAATTTTTATCGTACTTTATACTAGCTTATACTAGACTTTGTTCGAGATGAAATTATTGTCGTAATATTTTAATTCAAAAAATACTTTTATATGAAATACATTAGTGTGCAAAAATTAAGGACCATTTCGTAAAATACGATAAATTTACAATTTATGCGAAAACTATGGTTCGAGATCAAATGCGGAGAATCAAGCTACATACAATAGAATATCATACATATTTTACATTGAAGATTCGGTCACGAGTTCATTTAGGGACCAACCAGAAATTGATGAAGACGAAAAGAGATTTCGGCTCTCTCCATTTCACAAGATGATAATAATGATTTGAAACTTTCATTATGGTTCTGTCTGCCATGCACATTGCTTACATGCATTTTCATAAAATAAGCATTGATATTTGAGAAGATATAAAGGTTTCTTGGAAAAATCCCAAATTTCCCAGCATGCCCTTTCCTTATAACATGCAGAGGGTTCATTCAAATTATACGAAACTTAAAATAATACACTCGTCAATATGTTACAGAAGTATTGTATTAAAATTTGAAGTGAATACGTGGAATATTAGAGGAAATATGAGTATTTGTATTAAATAAGTTTTTACTGCGCATGTGCAAGGCGTAGCATAATTTTTACTTTCATAACTTCAAAGTCAGATACATAGAGCAACTTATTAAAAAATTCCAGTTGAATCCGTTAAAATTCAGAAAAATGTAGGCATTTCAGTGAATTGAAGTTAAATTTCTCTTTGAGGGGAGCTAACTGATGAGGGTTTTGCCACAAACTGATACTTCTGGAACTTCAATCTTCGAACAGTAACACTGAATTTTAGGTAAGGTGAATATCTTGAATACTCATACGCACTTATAAATTAAATACGTTATTTAAATTACATTTCGTCGAATAATATTCGAAGATAAGTGTTCAAAAAATATCAGTTTCTGCAAGAACTCTCATCACTTAGCTTCTCTTACAGATAAATTTAAATTATCTTCACTGTAATGCCTACATTTTTCTGAATTTTAACGGATTCAAATGGAATTTTTTAATAAGTTGCTCTATGTATCTGACTTTGAAGTTATAAAAGTAAAAATTACGCTACGTCTTGCACATGAGAAGTAAAAAATTATTTAGTACAAATACTCATATTTCCTCCAATACATGGACAATTTTAATTAGACGCTGCGTCACCGGTGAAGAGATCAAGCCAGAAAGACAAAAGATGACAACCTGTCCGAACATTTTATATAGTCGAAAAGGTATTTCTCTCATTTGAAAAGCGAAACGGAAAATATTGCTTATTAAGGACTTTTGTGGAGGTTTGTGATGCTGCTCTCGACGCCATATCGATGTCAGATAATTAAAGAAGTTACGGAGATGAGATTTTGAAATGTGTGGAAAAATCTTGCGCAACGCAGAAGTAAAAGTGTTTTAATCTCTGAAGAATCTAAAGCTAGTTATATATTTGATATGTATATATATATATATCCAAAATTGTGACTCTTAATTTCCTCAGATTGGAAGGTGGTGTTTCCCGCTTCATCCCACAAATGCACCACACACTAACAGTGCCATCAGCGTGATGGGGAAGAAATATGGACTGCCAGAACCGACAACATTCTTCAATTAATCAAATGCCCAATGCTGGTGTTTTTCAGTCTAAAAGAGTAGCGTTCTTAAGTTTTGTAGCGAAATCAAAGAACTTTTGTTGTTGATTAAAACCAATCTCTTGTAAATTCCATCTTATGGTAAGCATGGATAAGCTTGGCGATGATCCTTAGTTGTCTTGAGCTGCTGTTTGTAGCATTGTAGCTCTTTTGCTACTGCACACAATGCGTGTCAGTCCCCAGGGTCCTCTTTCGCCCCCCTATATTTTGCTTTTTGCTTGAAGTATTTTGGCCTAGTTACTATTCTTTGAAGACTTGAGAGATTTTTGAACAAAAATATTATATTTTTAGATGATAAATAGAATTAACCTTCTGGTTTCCACAATCATGCCGTGTTAGAAGTCTCTAAATGTCTCTTTTGCCCCAGTGTTTTTGGTGTAAGTACGTGTTGATTACTCCTTTTGTCGTGACGTAACATTAACCTTTGTGCATTAAAATAGTGTTTTCAGAAGAATAACAGAGATTACACAGAAATTTCCATTCTTAACACCAATCAAATTAAATTAAAGTGTTCCAAGCAATTTAACTAAAAATGTTCATTCAGCTAAGAAATATCAAAATCAAAGGAAATCAATTTGCCAAGAGGTTATCACACATTATAAGATGGAAGAGTTGCGTTGTGTATTTAATTATGCAATAACCCAAAGGAACTAAATTTTAACCAAAGCCTCAGATCCCTTTAAGGATGTGTCCCATGTGTGAAAAAACTTCTACACAGAAAGTAATTTAAAATAATATAATGTTTATTAACGATGGTTGATTATTATTTGGTAATACACGATTTGGGAGTTATTATCCCATGACTTAAATTCTTCATTCAGAGTTAACATTAACACATAAAGATAATTCGGTGGGCGCCCATCCTGTAAGTTAATCACTTAATCCTTTCCACCAATGAGACACAAAAAGTAAAAATACAAGATGAGGTATGAGTCGCGGAAATGAATCTCCTGTAAATTCCTCCCATGACATCTAACACTGACAATTTAGCTTAATTAGCACTATTTATATTACAAAATAATTAAAAAAACGCACCACCTGATTAGACGCTTCAACAAGAAAAATTAACTCTGCAAACAAGAAATAAAAACATTATATTTACATTAGAAAATTCTCAGTCAACTTACCCACCCACTAGAGATTTTAATTGCATACTAAAATTAATACACGCGACTCAGACCACATATAATACAATAATCATAAAAGGAAAACACCCGCACAGAAATACATTTGCACACTGCTCATGATGATTAAAATAAAGAGAACATGATAAAACAAAACATCAGATTACAATCGTTGACATTTCTTGATTAACTAAAATTTTACAACATTCTTCACCGATCCTTTACATTTTCTTCTCAGAAATCCAACCCCCTTACCCCAAAATATTGCAAATCAGTCCTCACTTTACTTCAAGCTACCGGTGCTCAAAATTGTTTACCGAACATTATAAAAAAAATAAAGTACTTATCACTACAGGTCCGTCGTTTCGATCACTCTCCAGTCCCGTCGGCAGAGTTTCATGAGCTCGTCTTCCACATTGCAGCACCGCCTCGCAGTGCACTGACCACAGCACCTCGACTGGACATCATCCCTCTTCTTTCCGTCACGCTACGCGAACCGTCCGCGGGAAACGTAAATGTTCCCATTCAACTTTCTACCTGGGGACCGCATCCTCGGGATCGTCGACCATTCCTCTCCCGGCCACCTATCTCGACGTCGCAGTTGGTCATCATAGCACGGACGACGAAAGTTCAGACAGGTGCAATCTCGCGCCACAGCGTCCGCAGCGTTATCAAATTTTTCCATAAGAAAATTAACGCTCCAATTCCACGCCAAACAGCTGCTGTCAAAAGCTGACACGAAAGTTCAGTCGGACACCAACTCGCGCCACTGCGTCCGCAGCGTTATCAAATTTTTCAATAAGAAAGTTAACACTCCAATTCCACGCCAAACAGCTGCTGTCAAAAAAAACTGATGCACGTAAACTGCTTCACGACTTATCAGCATATTACTCTATCCATATCGATGCTGCTGATCTCACACAACCCGCGATGTAAAAGGATTGCTCAGACCGATGAAATCATGACGCTGAGCCGCACAATCGCGATCATACTTGGCAAGTTTTTCTCAAAGCCCCGACCAAGAGGTCAGGCACGCAAAGGGGAAAGAAGACCAGAGTCAAGAGAGAGATCCGCGCCTCGCGCACCCCCTAAAATACCGTCGCCGAAATCACGTCACACTGACGTAAGACCCCCGTTTCCCATTGGTCAAAAGTCCGACAAGCTTTTTCGGAGTGGGTGTCAGCTTGACACCCACTCCGAAATCCATCTTGTCCCAAAGGGACACCGGAAATGGAACAACAGCTCAGCCTCGCGAACGGCGATCTACTCCACGCTCGCCTTGCCCTGAAGGAAACGAGAGCAATTAAATCAAGAAAAACCCTAAAAAGCCCCAAAACCTTAATTAAAGTAAGCAATAATTAAAAACCCATCCTAAACACATAAATATTTAAAACTCATATGAATAATACTGTTAATTTGCCAAGAAAGTCAATTCAATTTACACCTAACTAAATCCTTACTTAAAACAAATAATAGAACACAAAATACTTTACATACTACTTATTAATTAAATACTTACATATTACAAAATACTTACACATTAATTAAAAGAATACTGCTTCCTTACGGCACATATTCACTAAAAATAAATGTTATTCTTTAAAACAAATTAATCAAATATGTTCGTACCTTAAAACACACATCAATAAAAAATGATCAATCAAAATGTTTCTTCTTTAAAAAACACATATCAATCTTTAAAAAAAATCTCTACCTTTAAAACACATATCAATTTAAAAACATGATCAAACATTGCCTGAGTGTCTGTGGAACGAGCAAAAAGAAAATTAAAAAATAAAAACATTCCCAAAAGTAGCAATACTACATAATTAAATTAAAAATAAAAACAATCCCCTAAATTGCAACACTACACTTTCTTCAAACGAGATGCAAGACGAGTTCTAAACTCAACAATTATTTAACGACAAAGATGGTGGCGGTTGGTTCACTATGCCACAACTTAATCAAATCTAACATCTAATCTCATCCACGGTAGAAACAAAAACTCCTGATAAAAAGCTTCCACTCCAGCACAAGCGGTGGCCTAATTGTAAGGTTTCGGACCGGAGGGCTGCAGGTTCGAAACCCGATTTCAATGAAGATCCGTCGTTTGTGGGGCCTGGTGCACGTTAAATCATACGTAGTGATCAAAGGTCCTCCTGCTAGTGGGGTGCGGAAGTTTGTAGATGGGGGAACCAGTTCAGTTGCCCTCCTCATCATTTCAACACGGTACAAAATTACGAGGTCAGTCCTAAATTAGTGTTCGTTTTACTCCAAAACGGTGGATTAATATAAATAAACTGAACCAGCACCATCAATGGTCCACGAACAGGTGATTACGAGGCCCGTCCTAAAATAGAGTTCATTTCGCTCCAAAACGGGAACTTATTATAACTAAAATGAACCAGAGCAGCGCCATCTATCGTCCGTGAGCAGGAGAATTTAAATACTTATAGTTATTTTCTGCCCGAGGAAACGCTTTTTTCCCTCTCTGATTTATAATGTCACCTCTGCCATTATATTAGGGCATAAATCGGATTCAGGGACGAGGCGATGCTTGAGCGAGTGGTGTTCTTAATATTCGGTTTATATCATTTTGATAGTTCTTTAAAATATACAAAGGAAATCATTAGTACAATATTATATATCCTTAGTATATAATTAATTAATTAATGTTTTTTTTAGGTTTTTGTGGCCAGTCTTGCCTTTGCAAATGGTAAGTAAACTATAAAATTTATATTGTCTTTTTGAAAGAAGATTTCAGAGAAATATATGAATCAGAAATTTTATATAAATTTGCACAGCCAAACCGATAGCACGCTAAACATATTGAGATAAACGTTGCTTCTATAGGGTGGGGCAGATTAAAAGGATTTTTTAAAAATTATCACGAAATCTTTAATTTAGTTAAGAAAAAGAAATATTGGCATATAAACATTCGTGATTACATAGTATTTAGTGATATTCATGAACTGAGAATTCTCATTCTGCAAACGATGTCTGTTTTCGCATTATGTACAGTAAAATTTCGATAATTTCGATTTCCGTAATTGTCTAAAAACATAGGTTTATAGCATTACAATACGTTTCTGTGCATTATAACTCTTTTATTAAAGTTTATATCGATCGCTTTTTAAAAATTAAATACAACATCTATTTATTATTCACTTTTAAAGGATTTTTATTTTCATTTTCGTCCCAAGCCAGCAGTGAATTCACGTTACTGCACATATGTACGTTTATTAAGAGATTTCTTATCCATCAATTCGGTTATCCGTTCCATCCCTGGTCCGAACGGTGACGGTTAATCGAAGTTTTACTGTGCTGAAGTTCCGCAGAATGCTTCCGAGAATAGCGGCATCCTAGATAGTAAGGAAAGCTTGTTTAAAAGGTTTTGGAAACCTTGTCGTCAGCAATTGTAAAGGGTTGTCACAAAGGTTTGCATGACAAGGGTTGAACCTTTCGGCAATGTAGCGGAAAGGTTCGCTAGTCAACAAGAAGCAAGTTTTTCTGTAAGGTTCTTAGTAAGATTTTCCCAAGCTTTTATTATAAGCTTGCTTCAGGCTCTCCTCATGCTAGTTAAGGTCTTTCAAAGAGTTGCTAAGAGCCCTATTTCGGCGGACAAAGCAGTCAATTAATTTGATTAATCAATTAATCTCAATAATCTAATTTTTAATTGAACTTACTTGTACGATTTCGTTGTAGATTGTGACAAAACTTCACATTCCTCCGAGTCTGGGATCGAACCCGCGCTCATATAGATGGAAGGCAAATGCAATAACCACTGTACCCGAAGGAGCTACACACGATGGGGCAGGTGGTTTAAAAAAAGCTTTCCTACGTCAATTTTGCGGGAATGGTTTCCGTTACGGTTTCCGCTGAAATGCTTTCGCGGACTTGTCGTTCAAAACTTTTCGGTGAGGTAGTTCATAAAAAGCTTTCCTATGTAAACCTTGTGGCACTGGTTTCCGAAACGGTTTGCGAGGAAATGCTTTCGCGGACAGCCTATGGAAAATGAAATGGCAACCATCTCGCAACCTTCTTTGCTATCTCGGATGGCTTTCGAAACATCGCTAATCTAACCCTTTCCCCATTTCTGGAGTAAGAACTTACGTGGATTACAAGGTGATTTTATTTTCATTTAACGAGAATCTAAACAACGTAAGATTGTGTTAGACGGGGGAACCAAGTTATTTAGTAAAATTTAAATCTGCGTCGAAACTTGTGCTAAAATGCGGTAACCAATTCACCTCTCCTCACAAAACAATTATAAGCGAAAATACGCTGCTCGAATGTCCACAACTCCATTACAAAAACTGAAATGCTAATAATACGAAAAAATACGAAAAACATAGGTTTATAATTACGAATAAATATTTTGTTTCCAATATATTCCGGAATGGGTTCAGGCCTTAGAGGAAATTAATATTGAATTCAGACCTTAAAGTCTTTTTCCTCCACAGATAACCTATTCTAGTTTTGAATCTGCATGGATGAATGGCCTCTGAAGAAGTCATCCACCGGATTCTTACTTCTTATAGTTGTCTACTATTATTTTTGTATTTTTAACTCTTTCAAAATTTAAAATTCCCTTTGTTAGTATTTATTTTTTTATAGCATTACAATACGCTTCAGTGCATTATAACTCTTTTTTTAAAATTTATATTGATCGCTTTGTAAAATTAAATATAACATGCATTTATTATTCACTTTTAAAGAATTTTTATATTCATTTTCGCCTCAAACCAGCAGTGAATTCACGTTACTGCGCATATGTACGTATATTAAGAGATTTCTGTTATCCATCAATTCGGTTATCCGTCCCATCCCTGGTGCGGACGGGGACGGTTAATCGGAGTTTTACTGCTCTAAAGTTCCTCAGAATTTTTCCGAGAATAGCGACACGGCTTTCGAAACATTGCTATAATCTAACCTTTTCCCTATTTCTGGAGTACGAACCTTACGTGGATTACAAAGTGATTTTATTCTCATTTCACGAAAATCTAACTAACGTAAGATTGTGTAGGACGGGGAAACAAAGTTATTTAGTAGACTTCGAATATGCGACGAAACTTATGCTAAAATGCGATAACCGATTCACTTCTCCTCTCAAAACAATTATAAGCAAAAATAATACGCTGCTCTAATGTCCACAACTCCATGACACCAACTGAGATGCTAATACTACGAAAAATGGAACAGAATGTGTCTATTCTCACAACTGTCCCTCTCTCCAAGCCTTGCATGCGCTGTTTCAAATACATTCATTTTAAACTGGCTTACCTTGTACAGGACTTGCGTATCCGTTGGTATTATCTTGGAACCGGTCATCTGATATTGAAGCAAATGGCAATCTCAGCACGTTATTGAGATCCAGGTAATTCTATCAAATGCAGATTATTCTGAAAGGTCGTGAGCATACTCCATGTTGTGGATCATGATTAAAAGATGTTTCATGAGAAATTGCGTCGGTAAGTGCAACCGTATGGTGCTACAACAAGGTGAGCAGTTCCTTGAGCAGGGTCCGAAATTTCCTATAAATCAAGCTTCCAAGTATCATTTGGTGAGAAGAAAGAGTATAATTCCATGCAAGAGAGAAATTAAGGAGACATAACGATGTCTTAATAGGTAAAGTGTTTCATTAAAGGTCTGTAGAAGATGTAAGAATATTTTGTTGTGGGCTAGGAACTAAAAATTGCATATTAGAGTAATTTCACATATTTTTGTCAATTTTAGAGGTAACGTGCCACCTGAAATTTGGACCGATTTTGATGAAATAAACTTTGATACTCTTAAGATCAGTACTTAGCAGCTAATGCTAAAATAAATAGATAAAGAGAAATTTTAAAAAATTAAAAAAATTCAAAAACAGTCGATTTTTGTCAATTTTTACGATTTTGAAGGCCGATGCGTGAGCGTAACATATCAATCAATTTCCTTACTTTTTTCCCTCGTTTAATTTCTTACCCAATCGCAACTTTACGGCGGTATAGCAACATGAAAAAAATATTTGATTTTTTTCGCCCCACCCTAATAAACATGCTGTGTACCATTCCAGGAAGAATACTGTGATAAAAATGTAGAGATACAAGAGTCGAAACTAACCTTGAAGTGGCACCAAAGATTCTGAAGAACTCGCCCCCTGATAGTCAGGAAGGCCAATCATTGTGAACAGCCAAATAAATTAAAAGAGAAAATCAAAAGCAGTAAAATTCTGAAAGACCGAAGAAGTGGTATGCTTGAGGTTTACTAACAAAACTAACTTTACGTCCCTTGTAAAGAGTAACATACTGTCCCACGAAGAACATCGTGATACGAAAATGTACAGGATACAGAGTTTACAATAACCTTGAAGTGTCATCAAAGGCTCCGATGACTTCACCTTCAGATAATAGTCAGGAAAGCAAATCATTGTGACTAGACAAATAGTAGAAAAGATAAACGAACACGTAATAGAATTATTAAAGATTAAAGAGGCTGTATGCATGAGGATAACTGGTGGGGGG
>BGPR01010964.1:26026-50395 GCA_013235015.1 Araneus ventricosus | reverse complement strand
ATTTTAACTGATTAAACATGCTATTCTTTTTCATTTTAACTGATTAAACATGCTATTCTTTTAAATAGAACTAAATGAAAACTATTTTCTTAAAAGTCGTTTGAAAAAATGAAGTTAGATTATAAAAGTCCATTTAAATATTCTTGCATTCTTAATTATCTAGGAAATTAATAATAGCTTAGCTTTTTCTCATATCATCGAAATTTGGACAATAATTCAAAATCTCCCAAACAACTGAAACTTAAAAGCTGCTTTAATTTCACAAGAAAGCTTTCTCAACAACATCACATTTTCGGAACTTCTTTAGATACATCACTATGAAATCTTGTCTTTTTCCATTAATACTTAAATTTCAATTCCAATAACTCCTGTGAAATTCTAGAACTGCTGAACTTTTCTGCTGCAATTCATACAGCGTTGTTATCTGCAGCAATATAAGATGTTCCTGGAGCTTTATTTTTATCCGAAAGCTTTGGAATAATCTCAAGAACGTTCAAACTCTATGTTGACTCCAATTTCTTATATTTCGTATCTCAAAATACGTCAGATGTATTAAAGTTTAAACTGTTTTCAACGCCTGAAAGTTTGATATCATTCATTCAATAAATGATGTACGCTTTACAGCGATATCGGATTGCCACTTTAAAATTTATTGCGTTCCGTCATAAAAATTTTAGGCCTAAAAAAAGGGATAAGATTTTCGCAGCTGCAAATGCATAGCCAAAACTTTTGATCTTATAGAATACAATGAATTTGTTGAATATAAAAAAGAATTCACTGGAAGATTTATTTCTGAAATGATATAAATATTTCTTTCACTTTAAAATTCCTCTTTGGATAAATTTTTAAATTTCATTTGAAATTTTTTTTCATTTAAAATTGAAACCAGTATTCCGGGTTAGATAAAAAGATGTTGTTTATTTCGGAATGATAAATATAAAGTGGTTTTATTGTTTCCAGTTCTACAAAATGAAATAAACTTAAGTTAAGCAAAAGTCTTTGTGATCCGGATTTAGCCTGAAATACGAATCTTTTACTCCTGTTGTTTTTCGGATTTTTGAAATTGAAATTCATTGTCATTCTCCAACTTTATGTCAGAACAAGTATTAGAGAATGAAATCAATATCATGCAAAGAAGTCCAAAAAACTCGGAAATCAAATTAAACGAACAAGGAATAAATTTTAGTCCATTTTATCAAGGGCTAAGGACTTTATTCGAAATGGATTCAAAATATTTGGGAAATTTTTCTGTAAGAAGCTTGCATTACGCCAAATATAGCTCCTCTTAGCCCGAAATTGCCCAAAAAAACACTAAGGAGATCTGTACATCTAAAAAACATTATTTTAAAAGAAAAAGGAAAACCAAACACAAGCATAAAAACGCTAATAATATTGATTTAAGACTATTAGCCATCTGGCTGCTATTAGAGAATGAGTTATTCTCTTCCTCCTACCATTTTCCAACAATTATCAAAAGTTTGATGCAAATCTACAATTTCGGTAAAATACCACATATCAAATTTAACTTATCTAAGTCGTGGCGTTTCTGACTTACAGCGCTCAGTTACATGGGAATACACAGGCCGACAAATGGCCAATTCTTTGATGCATTTCTTTCGAAATTTGATACAAATTTACAATACTGACGATAAAACCATGTGCTAAATTTCATCTGTCTAGGTCGTTGCATTTCTGAGTATTCATTTTTCAAAGCATACGGACAAGACACAGACAAACATGACATGACGCCACCCCACACCCCAGGTGCCTATAACCTCAAGGGTTATCTAACCAGTTGGGCGGGTGCAGAGTGGATGAGTACAACAATTTCCACCACAGGGCCCTGGGAACCCACGCGAATGCCATACCCCGAACAACTTTAAATTCTCCCCTCCCCATGGTTTAAACTTATGAAAGAAACCCAAACTTAAACTAGAGAAATTACTGAATCAGAACAAATATATGTCTTGTCTGGGCAACACACTCTTAAAGAGTTTGACATTTACAGACAGAAATGATAAAAAACATTTAAACAACAGAACTTTATTAAATATAAAACACGAAGAAAACACACAAAAAAGGTTAGAAAATACACACAATTAAACACAAATGTCAGAAAAAACCAGCTCTCTTAAACTTTCTCGGACACTTCCCAAAAAGGGTGCTGTTTCCCCTCCCCCCGCGTGGATAAAAAAAAATTCGAACCTACTGTAACCGAGGATCCAATGGCTATCAGAAAATATTTAGGTAAAGAATCAAATTCAAAGAGATGCGTACCGATTTCCACTCTTGCTGGCTAAAGGACAAAGTCACGTAATCCTTCCGCGTGCACAGATTCTACAAGTACGCATGCGCATGAGAATCGGATTTAAAAAATTGAATATGTAATTTGAACGCCTCTTTTTGACGGATTTGGCCCAAAATATTATACAGACCTACATTCATGACGATAAAACTGTGTACCAAATTTTATCCATCTAGCTACTCAAGTTTTCGAGTTATAGTGTTCGCATGACCGCGGACATACAGACTTCCCGTGGACGGATTTCGTTCAAAATTTGATAGAAACCTACAAATTATGTTTAAAGACCACATACCAAATTTCATCCCCGTAGCTCTAATAGTTTTCGAGTTATCGTGTTCACAGACAGACATGATTCCAAAATTGTGTTTCTCGGACTCAGGGAGGTCTAAAACGTGGAGATTCGCCAAAATCTCGAGTTCGAATTTTTTGAAGATTACAAAGAGAAAGTAAAAACTGTTCTGAATAACAAATGAATAAAGAAATAATAAAATAATAATAATATTAATTTTGACATAAATTGTTTGTCAAAATGGAAAATGTTTCATATCAAATCATAAATGTTTGGTATTATGGCACTTGATGGTACTTGTTCCTAAAATTCCACATTCTTCAGTGCTTATACCATATGCACTGTGAAAATTTCAGTGGAGCACAAATCTAAGGATGTATAGAGAATTAGTATTTAAAGCAGCTTTTATTTTTCTCAAATTTCCCTATAGTTGTTCATTAGGAGTTTGTCTCCCTTGTTAATGTCTGACGGTTGCTTGATTGTATGAGACAATTAGTTATTAACAAAACGCACAAAAAAGCAGACGGGTTTGTCCAAACAAGGTACCAAAGCTGAAGATACAATCAGACTTGTTCAAATGTTTTGAAAAGATAGACAGACTTCCTTTGGCGGACTTCTTTCAAAATTTGACAAACATCTACCCTTTTTGTGTAAATACCACGAACCAATTTAATCCTTCTAGCCTGTCGCGTTTTTGCGTTGTGTTTACAGACTGACTGGCAGACAGACAAAGTTCCAAAATTGTGTTTTTCGGACTCAGTGAGATCTAAAACGTGGAGATTCGTCAAAATCTCGAGTTCGAATTTTTTGACGATTACAATACTTTCAATTCGTATACGAGAAAGTAAAAAGAAGTCATATTTGGCATCGTTGATTAAGGCACTACAATACCATAGCGACATTATTGCGTAATCGGTAGGTTAATGCAAACTGGTGTAACAGATAAAAATTCGCCAATGTCAAGAACAAATGTTAGATTCAATGGCTTATTTCCAGTGTTTTAATTTATACCATAATTTGTAATGCATGTAAGTAATTAAAGTTTTCCATCTGTAATTTACACTTAACTTCCAAACAAATAAAAATTCCTCGTTTTTATTTCCTTACTGTACTATTATGATGCTGCCAAATATCTTTATAAGTCAATAACTAATTTTCTGTAAAGCCCATATACCAAATTTCGTCCTTCTAGCTCTAACCGTTTTTGAGTTATCGTGTTCACAGACAGACAGACTTAACTCCAAAACTGTGTTTTTCGGACTCAGGGAGGTCTAAAACGTGGACATTCATCAAAATCTAGAGTTCGAATTTTTTGACGATTACAATACTTGTATACTTCGCATACGAGAAAGTAAAAATATGCGATACCAAAAAAGGTAAGTGACTTAGCGATACGAAGTAATGGAAAATTGAGCATATTTTTTCTGCTTCATCACTCAAAGTATTTGAAATTAATATCTCTGCATTTATTCATGCGTATTACATAAATATTCTAAATAAGTCGAAATTAAATTGGAGTTTTTTAACTTACGATAATTTTCAGGATTTTTAAAATGGAATTGCTATCTCTCCCAGATTATACCTATTTTAAAAATACCTTCAAAATCGAATTGATTTGTAGCCACAAAATAGGAATTAAAATACTCATACGCTATTAGTAATTTTTCAAAGATTAAATTGGACATAATTCATTGACTCATATGCAGTTGAAATAATAATAGACTCATTTTGTGGGCATATTTCTTCAAGGAAGATTGCAGATATTTTATGAAACTGACGCCTTAATTATGAGTAATTTAATGTAGCTGTAGTTTCCCGCCGAAGTAGAAGTATTTTCAATTGTGCAATCGGATTACTCATAAATCGCACCTTCTTTCAAACGGTGTGACTATTGATAAATAGCCTTCTCAACGCGATTTCAAACGATAATTTATTTGATATTCCATTGTGGTAGCACTTTTGTGTATAAATCAGCGTTTGAATAACAATAGGCTGACAAAGAGGCCTTTTTAAGTTCCGGGGATGAATGTTTCTGGCATGTAGGTCAGGGTTAACGGAGATTCTTTTTACTCAATCGAAAAAAGGTAATTTAAAACTGTTTATGCGATGACCATAAGTTTCCTTATTTTGACCCCAAAATGAGTTTTGGAATGCACGATAGCAACTGCCGTAGAGGCAGCTGCTTTTATACTGTTTTGTTCGAATTCTTTTGTTTTGCGCAGACGATTTTTAAAGGTCAAATTAGCTTTTCGTGACTTTTAACTCATTTTGCCCTTCGTTTCGAGTTGAGTTGCCTTCGGAACTTTGAAATTTATTAAAAGGAAGTAAATTCATTCTATTGTGTTTAGAATATTTTTGCGTAGCTTTTTGTAACCACATTTTGTACTCGTATTTAAAAATATTTTTCCAACTACAGAGCTGGTGAGAAAAAGATTTATAAAAGGAATTTGACAAATATTGATTAAAATTTTTTATTGATGGAAGTTGTGATATCGATGGAAATATCAGGAATATTAATTATTTATATTTCTAGATAATTATGATTTTTCTTAAAATATAATCACAGTAAGACACTGTTTATATCTCTTTCAAGTGATTGACGTATAATGAAGTATAATAAATGAAAACATGTAAAATTGAAATTTTTATTAAATTGTTAATATAAATAATTGTTATAATTGTTAAAATATAAATAATTGAAAATTAATTATTTATATTTTCAGATAATTATGATTTTTCATAAAATATAATCACAGTAAGACACTGTTTATATGTCTTTCAAGGGATTGGCGTATAATGAAGTATAATAAATGAAAGCATGTAAAATTGAAATTTTAATAAACAGCTTTGATTATTATAAATGTAATACTGCTAATGCAAATTCATTTAAAAGTAATATTTTCAAAGTTTTTAAGAGAACACTAGTTCATTACTACATAGTATAGAAACAATGATTAAATTTTAAAATTAAACATTTATCATAAAAATGAGAAAAATCATATCTTTCTTGAATATCTTGAGTGCAAATCATACATCTCTTATTTGCGAATTTTAGAAAGGGAGAAAACGACGCTATAACCGAAGCTTTGCGTCGTATTAACGAAGTAATTTATCATTACAATGCTTACGAATGAATCTACGAATGAATCGGGACTGCGATGAAACGACGTATAAATGCAAAAGAAGTACAACTGAGAAACGTCTAAACGATGTTTACTGCATTAGAACTATTAATAATTTATATTTTCTTCATAGTTATAATATTTCAAAAAATATAATTATTTATATTTATATTCTATGAACTGGTGCACAGTTAATTCTGTATGTACTTAATGTTTTCTCTAATGAGACCATTTCATTACGCTAATGGTTTTCATGCACTTTTAAACTGCATTTGCATAATAACGGCTAGACATTTGTTAGAAATTATACGAAAATAACTTCATGAATTCTGAACAAAAGCTTTAAAATGCAGAATGTTATTCAAATAAAGTTTCAAAATGTGTACTCGAAATTTTCTTGATTTTAAACATACTCAAAACTATTTTATTTCTGATCATTTCTTAGCAGGAGAAACAACAACAACTGTGTCTAGACTGTTCATTATTCTTTATGTTTTACCTTTCTTTAACCTTTCATCAAAATATTATAAATTTTCATTTAAAAAAAAACCAAATAATTGTTAAAATTTCTAATATTTGTGTTTATCTCGCTGGTGCAGAACATTCTACACCGTAATATGCTTTTCAAGTCGATGCGATGCATAATCTTTGCATTTCCTGAAAGGATGCGAACTTAAATTTAAATTCTCGTAATTTTGAAATGTTCGTTTTCATAAATCCTTTTCAAATCAATGCACTTTCAAAAATTATAAACAACAATACCAAATAATCTTCATGGCAAAAATTTCTTACTAGTGTTCAGTATTATAACCTTAACAATTTTTTAAAGTTCGAAATATCAGTAAGTTCCAGAATGCATTAAAAAAATTATATTCACGTAAGTCCGTTTTATTAAAAAAAATGACGGGAGACTGTCTTTTCAAACAGCCGCTGATGTTAAAGGCGTAGGACCGCTTTACTCGCGTGACGCTTTTGTTTCTCGAAGTTTCTCGAAAGTTTTTAAGTTTAAGTAAGTATTTTTGTAACTTCTGTTGTTACCCTTTATCTCTAAAATAATACATAAGTTATGTTTTTAACATATGTAGTTACCGAGATATAGAGGATCGCGTCACTAATTCATGCGTATTTTTGCCCAACTTTGCGACTCAGTAGTCGCTGAAGTACAATTCCGATTTTCAATTTTTTTTGTAACTTCTGTTGTTACCCTTTATCTCTAAAATAAAACATATGTTTTTAAATATGTAGTTACCGAGATATAGAGGATCTCCCATACCAAGTTTTGTGGCGTTTTGGCGTGTGAATCAATTTCCTTCCTGAGACCCCAATGGAAGGAACGTAGTCCTACATTAAAATATCCAAAACCACAGATAGTAGCGGGTGATCCAAAGGGAACATATAACATAATTTTCACGTTGGATGACACTCAAACTGGCCATTATGCAAGTGGTAATTACATTATTATATAGAATCAGTTATCGTGATTCAAAAAAAATTGTTGCGTCATTTACTCTTTATTTGAGTATAGCGTTGGGTTCACGTAGAATGACATTCAAAATTACCCTTGTGTAATATGGATGCATGCATATTAGAATCACGGGTACACTGTAAAAAATATCCGTTTTTCCCGGACTTTTTTCCATTATATTTGACGTTTAAAGTTGTTTTGTTGACACGGTGTTTTCTACTGCGCGCGCGTTTTCCAGCCATAAAACTGGTTTAAAACCAAGTCAGTTCAAATTCTATTTAGTCATACGGTATTGCTTTTCCATTACAATAACTTTCCCTTTTCTTAAATGTAATTTTATTGCATTCATTTCATGTTTTTAATAGGGTTCCATCTCCGCTATTGTTTACAAATGTTGCAGTAACCTGTTGTCACTCATGAAAGCTAACCTTAAAACACATGTTCTGGCAATAGTTGATTTTTACACCACTAGGTGGCGCCACTAGAGCTATAGTGACTTTAAAACTCAAATAGATTATTTTTACTTCATTTTATGAAGTCTCCGGTGGTCTAGTGGTTAGAGCAGCTGCCTTTTATTCCTATGAACGCGGTTTCGATCCCCGGCTCGGAGGAGTTAGAAGATTTGTCACCATCTTGCATAAAAATCGTCCAAGTAAGTTCAATTAAGAATTACATTAATTAAACTAATTGAAATTAGTAATTAAGCCTTGATTAATTGATAATACACATCAGCACATTTCAACTCGAACAGATGGAGAAAAACAACCCAACTCAGTCGATGACGTCACTTACTCCGATGAGTTAATTTTTACGGAGGAAACTTGATTTCATACGGTAAAAAACCGTTGTGACTACGGATTTACTTCGTAACTTTTACGGGAAAAACTTGTTCCTGTATGGTAAAAAACCGTTGTGACTACGGATTTACTTCGTAACTTTTACGGTTTTGCACAACCAACCTAGCTGCCGGTTTAAAACCGTAAATTTTACGGGATTTTTTTTACAGTGTAGGGTGACTTCAGAAGTGAAAGAATGTGATGAAATCGATACATTAATGGGATCAATTTCTGTGACATCACAATGAAAACGCACTTGTGCATATTGCTACGAAATTCGTTCGGTATGTGTATACGGTTAAACAGTCCAAGAAGCAGGATAACAGAGAAAGACGATTTATTCACAAATATTCAGGAAACACGAAGCACAGGTAACAGGAACACTTGCACTTATACAGATTATCTACACAGACCGTCAAATCACTAGCAATAACAGTAACAGCACTTCCGGATCTAGCACATCAAACAGACAGCAATTCACTAATAAGATCAGCAACAGCACTTCCAATACCGCTCGGCGTCTAACAGCTTACTAGCTCGCGCAGTGGATAAAACCCTTAAGAGAGATTCCAAAGACGACCCCAGCCAATCAACATACTCCCTTTGAAATCCGAGCAAGGTCTATTTATAGTCTCTCCGACAGGCCGTGACGTCACATGTAATCATCTGGATAAATACAGATCTCGGCCCCTAATAGAGATATCAAGAAAATTCCAGTGCTTTTGAGATCCCACATTTCGTCGCCAAAGTCGTCAAATTGGTCGCCAAGTCACGAAAATGGTCGCCAAGTTTGTCGCCAAGGTCGGATCTATGGCACCGTTCCCCCGGTATTCCCATACATACCCCTGTAGAACTCTCTTTCCAACCATAAGACTAACATCGCTGGGACGCGACTTTCCTGTGTTCGTAACAATATCATCTGACATCGAACTACGCATTGTCTTAAGCTGTGATGTGACGTTATCGTACTTTTTCCTCTTGTATTTTAAGTAGAGCATTCCAAAATTTAATTTGTGCGATGTTTATTAACATGTATCACGTGAGCATGATCTATAAGAATTCTAATGTAGAAACAGGTACAGAATACTTAAGCACCAGCCGTAGAACCTGACTTAGCTCCAGTATGCGGCTAGGTGGGCTTTCAGGGAAAAATCTCCCTCATTTATGTTTCGTTTAGAGGAAAATCTCCAGCATCCAACTCAACCGCGCCAAGGAATTCGTTTCCAAAGCGCGCGTCTGTCTACCACTTTTTGAATAATTCTAATTAAAAAGTTAAGATGAAATCAGTGTATGGTTATTGTTCTCATTTCTACAAAATTACTTAGACGTGGATCTTCAGGACAGGACATTTATTAACGTATAGAAAAGACGTAAAAAGGAAATACTAGTACGCACACAACAGCAATAAGTGCGGAGTTGTATGCATTCGTGCGCATGAAAAAATAGTTCGTCGCTTCAACTCAGCAGTTATAACTGAAATATAGCTAATATACAAAACTAGAAAATCACCCGTCATGGTATGATGGGTGCAAATTGCCTCTTTACTGAAGAGACTTCCCGTCAAATTTGACGTGTTTAAATAGGTATATATGCGATAGAAACGTTTAACATGGATTGAAAACAAATAAAGTAAACATATGTTTTATGACAGGAAATATTTTTTAAATTTACATATTATTTACATATTTCTTTATTCAAAAAAACGTCTTGCTAACAACATTCTGTGTGAAGTATTTTTCGTTGTTTAACAATTTTATTTCAATAACCATGAAATTCTCAGCTGATCAGACGTAAGTCAAAAGTTAGGATTTCAAAAGAATTCTTTTTCGAAATTCTAATCAAAACCAAGCACTTCTCTTTTTGTCAAACGTTGCCAAAATGTATTATCAAATTATATCACCGCGATTTCAATAAATAATCAGATACATCGTGGCGTCCAAACTATATAACGCGCATGTTATACCACTGACGTGATTTAATACTTAATTAATTAATTTGAAATATATGATTAATATAATTTAAAATTTCTCGGGAACTATTGATCATAGCGAGACAAATTTTATATCAATCGCGAGAGAAAATTTTATTTCACTATTTGAAATTAGAACGACAAAAAAATAAATTAAATATTTAAAATTACTGATTTTAAATTTAAAATTACTGAAATTTAGGTTCTCTAACAACGAAATAATGCTGTTTATCGTCTCTCAGTGCTATGGCGGGAATTTTATTGTTGGTGACGTCAGAGCATTACCGGATTAGTGAGAGGCAGATCTGGGCTATTATATTAGTAATACATTCGAGTCACAGACTTTACACTAAATTCACATTCATAAGAAGAATGTCTCCCTATAAATTTCTTTACAATGGCGAATGAATGAAGCCCTCATCTGCAAATCTGAGATCTCAAGTATTTTACATCCTTTATCTGTATATGTATTATCAAAAAATTCCCTTCCTTAGTGAGTTTCATTCTAACATTCAAATATATCGTATTCCTGTTGGAATTATAAACCAATACACTCACTATTTGAGTTGGTTGAAAACTCTATAACGGAGTCTAAAACAATGAAGGTAAATAGTTCTGCTCCTACATGTAAATTAAATATTGTGTGCATAAATGAATATGACAATATTTGCTAGGGATCTCTGAAATATAACCAGTACTTTGCCTTAGAGACAAGCCAAAGTTCTATGTTTATAACTAGTGCTTTGTAGAATTGGTTTAGTTGATTTTAAAAAGTGGTTTCGCAAACTATACATGATTTGCTTTAGAAATTGATTTATACAGCAATCTAAGTTAAACATAAAATTGTTCGGTTGAATTGCGATAAAGAAATACAATTATCTTGTGTCTGCAAAGTCACACTGACTTATTGTTTGATTCCGAAAACAACTTATATTAATTCACTTTTTTTAACATTAATATTAGTTGCTGATACCAATAATATACAACCCTTACATGAATATGTATTATCGTTTAATAAAAATTGGTAATGATTCCCAATTATTAATATTTCATATTCCTGTTGGGAATGCAAACCAACACACTCATTATTTGAGTTGGTTGAAAACTTTATAATAGAGTCGAAAACAATGAAAGTTCTGCGCCTACATGTAAATTAAATATTGCGTGGATAAACTCAATATGACGATATTTACAAAGAATCTCTTAAGCCGTTCATTCACTTGGAGTATAGCCACGCCATTTTTCCTAAGCCCGGTTTTTTCCCACCCACTTTAATCGAAAAATGTAGGCACGACATTCACTTGTATTTAAAAGGACTCTAACTCTGAACGAAGATAGGGGAGTGATCTTCTTTCTCTCTCTACAGTTGCTTGTCAATCGCTTTTCGATTTTCCCCAGTCGGCAGATTTTAATTTATGCTACCCTCGAAGCGAGGCTACAATCTACGCAAGGCATTGTTCTTTTCGCTATCCTCTTTCAGAGTCCCTCTGATTTTTCGTTCCGATTTCAGTCCAGACAGAATTCGAACCGTGGAAAGCCGT
Source organism: Araneus ventricosus (assembly GCA_013235015.1). NCBI lineage: Eukaryota > Metazoa > Arthropoda > Arachnida > Araneae > Araneidae > Araneus > Araneus ventricosus. The sequence goes on along the minus strand of BGPR01010964.1, from coordinate 38,868 downwards.
TTGGCTCATTTCCATAGATTTTTATCAGTTTTTCCTTCTCGCGCTCCAAAGTATACAGTATGTCTGTGAAGCGAATGGCCGGCTTTAAATTTAAACTGTTTCCTTTTGCTTAGAGACTGGGGGAGAGTCTATGTATGTTTATGTAGATGACGTAAGCTCTATTGAATGACTCTTGTTGACTTTAAAGGTTGGTTTCCTAATCTGTGCACGATTTACTTTTAAAATTTGCTGTCCTTAAAATTCATTTATAAAACATAATCTTGTGTCTACACTGACTGATATTCTGATTCGTCTGTTCCATAAACAACTTATGCGGATTTTCTTTCTTTTAAAGTTAATATTAGTTGCTGACATGAATAATATACTTCTGAATTTTTGTTGTTTGCGTGTCATTGTTTTATTGCTAAACACAAGGTTGTTGTCTAGACGAGATTATTTTCTCAGAAAAACATTTGTAAAACCGGTGTAACAATACAGATACCTCTCTATATGTTAAGAAATAAAAATTTGGAACGTTCTTAAGAAAGGAATTGAAAATATCTTCCTAGAATAGATTTTTAAATCACGATTTTTCTGAGGAATATATGTTATCAAAAAATTAGCTTTGAAAGCATCGTTTGCTTTACAAAACAATCTCTTCTTTTCTGTCTGTTAAACTAGATCGTGGTCTGTCTCTTGTGTGTGTGCGTGGGACATTTATAATAATGAAGCTTTGAATCAATATTCTGCATAAGAGGCGACTTTTATGAGCTATTTTAAACTTTAAAATTAAGATTGAGATTCTTTATTATAGTATGACATTTGTTTTTATGCTTATTGGTTACTGTCGCTTGAAAATAAATTGGCATGCGCAGGATTAGATAGAATGCCCATGTCCCTGTTCCTACAACCATTATAGCTGCTGAACCAGTTGGAGGACATGGTACTCTCAGGATTAGACACTCTATTAGACAGAACGTCTAATCCTGAGGATCCTGATCCTGAACGTCTAATCCAGACAGATAGTTGTCCCATGTCCCTATGCCTCCAACCAATACAGCTGCTGAACCAATTGGAGGATATGGGACCCTCAGGATTAGACAGAAAGTTTAATCCTGAGGATCCTGAACGTCTAATCCTGACGCTCAGTATTAGATAGAACGCCACCACATGTCCCTGTGCCTACAACCAATACAGCTGCTGAACCAGCTGGGTGGACATGGGACACCCAGGATTAGACACAAAGTCGCCCCATGTCCCTGTGCCTAAAAGCATTACATCTGCTGAACCAGATGGAGGACATGGGACTCTCAGGAATAGACAGAACATCTAATCCTGACTCTCAGTATTAGACAGAACGCCACCACATGTCCCTGTGCCTATAACCATTATAGCTGCTGAACCAGTTGGAGGACATGGTACTCTCAGGATTAGACGCTCTTTTAGACAGAACGTCTAATCCTGAGGATCCTGATCCTGAACGTCTAATCCAGACAGATAGTTGCCCCATGTCCCTATGCCTCCAACCAATACAGCTGCTGAGCCAATTGGAGGATATGGGACCCTCAGGATTAGACAGGAAGTCTAATCCTAAGGATCCTGAACGTCTAATCCTGGACGCTCAGTATCAGACAGAACGCCACCACATGTCCCTGTGCCTATGCCATTACGGCTGCTAAGGACCATTAGAGACATGCGGACCCCATGTATGTTAGACAGGAAGCCTGGTCAAGTGATCCTGAATTCTGCCCAACCTGAATACCTGCACAGACAAAACGCCACCACATGTCCCTGTGCCTATAACCATTACAGCTGCTGAACCAATTAGAGGACATGGGACTCTCAGGATTAGACAGAAAGTCTAATCCTAAGGATCCTGAACGTCTAATCCTGACACTCAGTATCAGACAGAACGCCACCACATGTCCCTGTGTCTACAACCATTACAGCTGCTGAACCAATTGGAGGACATGGGACTCTCAGGATAAGAAAGAAAGTCTATTCCTGGGGATCCTGCACGTCTAACCCTGACGATCAGTATTAAACAGAACGCCACCACATGTCCCTTTGCCTACAACCATTACAGCTGGTGAACAAATTGGAGAACATGGGCCACTCAGGATTAGACAGAAAATCGCCTCATGTCCCTGTGTCTAAAAGCATTATATCTGCTGAACCAGTTGGAGGACATGGGACTCTCAGGAATAGACAGAACGTCTAATCTTGAGGATCCTGATCCTCAACGTCTAATCCTGACGTGCGGTATTAGACAGAACGACGCCCGTCCCTATGGCTCCCAGCTGCTGAACCAGTTCGATGAACATGGAACTCTCAGGATTCGACAGATGGACGGACTGTTTCTGTCTAACCCTTTCACGGAGTAGGATCAAAATTTGACACAGATTTACAATTCTAGTAATAAAATTGTGTCAAAGCAAATTTTGGATGCAAAGTTGATTAAATCAAAAGGCTCACTCCGATCTCAGTTTTCACGGGCCGGGAGAGATTCGAAAGATGGGGAACTATTTTTCTGCAACAAAGCAATATTAATATTTAAAGAAGGACTCTGTAAAACACAAATTTACTTACGATGGCGAAAATCTACACTAATTTATTTACACTCTTCGCACAAAAATATTAAGCTGTTGCCATTGAATTTAAACAAAAAAAGTTTTTTACAATGTTAAAAATGTTTCAAAACATATCCATTTAAAAATGTTAATTATTTACATTTTAGCGTCCACTATATCTCGCTAGGCGACCATCGTTGGAAGTCGTGACAAAACTCGCATGCCAAATTCCGTCTACAGAGCTCGTAGTGTTTTTGAATTACCGTGTTCACTTACACCCAGACGGACAGGATTTGTGGACGAATTTCGTCTAAAATTTCACAGTAATCCGCAAGGTTGGTGCCAAGACCAAACATCAAATTTCATCTGTCTAGTTCGTAGGATTTTTTGGCTGTCGCGTTCGTAGATAGACAGTCATAATTCCAAAGATTTTTAACGTAGGACTGCGTTCCTCCCATTGGGGTCTCAGGATGGAATTTGATTCACACGCCAAAACGCCACAAAAAACGTTGTATGGGAGATCTTCTATATCTCGGTAACTACATATGTTAAAAACATAACTAATGTCTTATTTTAGAGATAAAGGATAACAACAGAAGTTACAAAAACAAAATTGAAAATCGAAAAAGATTCACGCGAGTAAAGTAGTCCTACGCCTTTAACATCAGCGGCTGTTTAAAAAAGACAGCCTCCCGTAATTTTTTTCTACTAAAAGAGGTGTAGAACGTTAGGATTTCTCACAATCTCTAGGTATTTTTTTTTCTTTTTTTACATTTGCAAAATTTTGAACTTCTTGTACAAGAAATTGAAAAAAAACTGGTTATATCAAGATATCTAATCCTTTTTACGAATTCTTTCTGTCATATATGCTGGAATATCTTCACAAACAGGGTTACCATATTGACCTTTTTTCAAAACCCTTGGCCTTAGGAATTTTCACTTGGCCTTAATTTCATTTTTGGCCTTCTTTGGCTTTATTTTCATTAATGACTTTTAGGACAATTTTTACTTACTTATTCTATTATTTTTTAATAAATTTTAGGTATTACACATTTCAAATGATATATAATGAGCTGTCAAACGAAATAGCTCCTGAATTGAACGAGGACATTTTGAATTTCTTTCACTTAAATTTTAGTTTAATAATAGAACATTGCACATATGCCTATCAAATGGGATTCTTTTTCATGAAGCATAACTTTTTTCTAATAGCAAATGATGTTTTCAATCAATGTGTCAAATTTGGCCTTATTTTTAAGAAGGTTTGGCCTTATTTTGCTATTTTGATGTGGCAACCCTGTTCATAAAAGAAAATTTATGTGTTGGAAATGTATGGCTCAAGAGGTTTTTAAATAGTGATTACAGCTCATTTTCTTTAGAATTTAAAACTAATTGCTACTTATAACATTTCACTAGACATCGTCAAAGTTTTTTCATATTTAAGAATCTTGACAATTTTTCATATTATAGCATCAATACATCTGAAATTTCTTCTATCATTAACAGAAAAAGACGGTAAACTTATTCTTATACCATTGCATCGGTACTTGAACTACTGCTACTTGATTATTTTCTTCCTTTCCACTTGAAAGTAACTAAAACGAAAAACAGATTATATGTTTAAAAGACTAAGTAGCCTTTTGTACTAAATTCCTATTTATCAAATGCTGGTGGACGTAACTTCTTCCCTGGACAACAGCGGGATGTTAATGCCCAAAGCAAAAACCACGTTTTGCCATTGACAACAGTGCTTCATAACGCTTTTATTCCTTTTTTTCACTTCCAGACACATTAATCTCAGATGATTCCAGGAAACTAACCTCTAAGTAAAAAGGGAAACTATAAAAACGGATTTAAAGCACGGCGTTCGTAGAAAACACGATGCTCAGAAATTATGGCGACTGAAAATCGCATGTCTAAAAACAAGACGCTACTGGAGCTGTAAAAATATCTTCTCTTTTTTCACATCTCGGCATTTAATTTTCTTTCCCCCTTTCCCCTTTTTTCCCTTCTTTTTTTAATGTTATTTTCTTCACGTCCTAGATTCCCGAGTTCTCCCAAACTTTCAGCCAGTAGAAAAATTTCTGTTAATGCTTTCGCTCCATTTTATATGGCCCCCTCTCTTTCCTGCTCTATATTTACTTTGTTAATTAAACTTTTGGAACTATTCTCAAGCGTTCCATTGCATCTAAGCCTACTTTTTAAAGCACCTTTTGGGTGAAATGCTCCAGAAATTAAGTTTTCTCCTCTTCCAAAACGGCGTTCTCTTGCAAATAGCCACGGTATTATTGTTTTTTTGCTGCTCAGAAACCGAAGATACCTTCCGAATTTAATCCCGAACAAACATTTTAATTAAATTATTTTCGTCGGGAGAATCTTCGCCGACTTTCACCTTATCCCCTCCACCCTCCCAGGAAATTCATTTTCTAGAGTTGGAAAAATAAAAATTCGAATAATTATGATGTTTAGGCTATCGGCGGTGGATTCCCGGAAAAAGTTTTTCATGAAAGGTTTATAAGGTATTCAAACTTAATTGATTAATTTAAAGTGCTGTTTGAATTTTGGGGAAGACTTGAGTCTGGAGGCTCCGGCAGTAGACTTTTTATTTTGTATTTGTTTCGATACGCGCATCTTTATTTATTATTTTTTTGGTGTGTGTGGGGAAGAGAGAGATTTTCTCAGATTCTAATAATACACTTTATAATGAGCTTTTGAATTTATTTATTTTTTCATCTATCAAAACTGCAGACTTTCTCCAAAAACTTTTGCTGTTCACTTTGAAGTTATACCGGAACATTTCCTTTTCTTCAAATAAAGCTTCGCGAAAATATTTTTCTTATTTATTCAATAATTTTGATTTTGTGCAAGTTCTAACTAGAGATAGTGACGGTTGCAGTGAAGAATAAACAATTCTGCGCAGTTTTCAGATAAATTATGAAAGAAAATGCAGCCACTCTTTTGTTTGCCAAAAGGCAAATATTTAGATGCAATTTGAAACTTTTTTAAATTTAAATAATAATTGAGAATTCACAATTCATTTCTCTATAGATTATTAGTTAAAGTCGGTGCAAGAAAGAAAAAGTCACAGATAGAAGTCATGTGACTTTTTGTGCAAACACTTAATTCATACTTAATCCGCGCTAAATGTTACGTCCATGCAAAGAATCGAATAATTTAATCATCATAAATATATGTCTTCTGTAATTATGGAAAATAGATGATAGATGAAAAAAATCGTAAAAAACTGATACTAGTCATTGTTTCTTTTCTCACAAAACCTGCGATAAAAACATATGCATGCTGCACGCACAATGCATTTTGATTGATTGATAGAATGGGGTTTGGGGGGGTTTTCTGCTACAAAGGCTATTATCCCCTATTCATTCCAATATTCTTTTCAATCCGCTTAAAAAAAATTAGGGAAAATTACCATCAAAAGATGGACTAGAACTATTGCCGATCTAATTCGATCAAGACAAAAAAAATGGCGCCCTACGAAGTAAAGCCGCCATTTTCTTTTCACACACAATGCATTCGCTCAATGGACTATTTTGTTGCATGAGGAGAAAAACAATAACATTTGGGAAATACGAAACAAAAGTCCGTTTTTACTTTCTCGTATACGAAGTATACAAAGAGAAAGTATTATAATCGTCAAAAAATTCGAACTCGAGATTTTGACGAATCTCCACGATTTAGACCTCCCTGAGTCCGAAAAACACAATTTTGGAATTATGTCTGTCTGTGTGTCTGTATGTCTGTGTATGTGTCTGTGAATACGATAACTCGAAAACTATTAGAGATACAGGGATGAAATTTGGTATGTGAACTTGACACATAATTTGTAGGTTTCTATGAAATTTTGGACGAAATCCGTCCACGGGAAGTCTGTCTATCTGTCTGCCCGCGGTCATGTGAACACTATAACTCAAAAACTTGAATAGCTAGATGAATAAAATTTGGTACATATTTTTATCATCATGAATGTAGGTCCGTATAAAATTTTGGGCCAAATCTGTCAAAGGGTTGACTGTCTGTCGGTCTGTATAATTTACTTTTGAAGAAAATCCGTTATCTACACACGCATGCGTACTGGACGAACGGAACGGAATTTCATTACGGAGTAGCGAATTACGTCAGTTTGTCCTTGAGCCGGTAAGAGAGGAAAATCGTTACGCATCTCTCTGAAATTCTTTACCTAGATATTTTTCAATCACTATAATGAAAAACCTTCTGGTAGTCATTGGATTCTGGGTAACAATAGGTTCGAATTTTTTTAGCCGCGCGGGGGAAGGGGAAACGGCACCTTTTTGGGGAAGTATACGAGAAAGTTTAGGGGAGAACACTCCCGCTGGTTTGTCCATGTATACGAACAGACGCCCACTTTACTGAGCATTAGCGACTTCGAACGATGGTTATATTATAGATGACTTATCAGGAAACTGCACAGAATCGGTTTTCCGTCCGTGCAACTTTCACTATCTCCATTTAAAGCTTGCAAATAATCAAAATTATTGAATAAATAGCAAAAAAATATATATATTCAAAGCTTTATTTGAAGCGAAAGGAAAAGTTTCGGTTTGACCTCAAAGAGAGCAGCAAAAGTTTTTGAGGCATAATTAATTCCAAAAATGTGTTTTTCAGCTCGGGATAGTCTGAAATGTTTTGATGTATGAAAATCTCGAGGCTGAATTTTTGATGATTACAGTTCTTTCTTTTTCATAATCTTATAAATAAGGTTGCCATACGTCTGTATATACCGGACTGTCACCGTACTCACTGCTTAGTCCCGTATTACTATTTGTCCTGTTTGTGTTCCGTTTTTAGACAACTGAAGCAATTTTGATTTATTAGTATAATTTTAAAATGTCTTTCGCCCAGTTTTATGATTAAGTAAAAGAAGTAAATGATATAATTAAGAAAGTAAAATCAACTTTAACCCTCTCACACCGAGAAAGGTGGTCTAGGAATTTGCCCTTAACAGCGACGACTTCTTTTGAGGGGAGAGGAGGTTCTGATTTCGCTTAGGATATAAGAGCGGTAGGGGGTCCAATTACCCTTGCCAACCACAGCCTATTTTCGTGCGCCTTAAGTTATAGCAGGGGGTGGAGTAAATGACCACCCAGATTGGGAGAGTCCAATTCATGTCCAAAAAGGCCTGGTTTTAAAGGGGCTAGAAGAAAAAAGTCGCCTAGGGATTAAAGAGTTAAAATATATGAAAAAGATTAGCTTTGCATCCTTTTTATTATTTTGAGTGTTCATTTTATTAGAAAAGACGCTTAAACTATATTGATTATTTTAATCAGAGTAAAATGAATCATTATCTACCCACTTTTTTCATGTTTTATTTATTTAGCATTTAAGGTATCCGACTGTGTTCTGAGACATTTTTTTGAAAAATAACTTATATATATTTTTTAATGTTATTTTTCAACTGCATATGTTTTAAAACTATGAAAATATTGTAAAATTAGCTTTCAAAATAATATTTTAAAAAAAAAACTGACAAATTTGAAGAAAAATGACTAAAATATCTGCCTTACGCTAACAGCCATAGACAAAATCATATTCTAAACATACATAAATCCTAGCAGGAGTACATTTTTATGACAGTTATCTGTGTTATGCTCTAAAATATTTCTTGTACTCCAAAATAGTTTTGAGATTCAGCTGAACATAGTTACTAAACTGGTAATTTTTCATAAAAAATGCTTTTCGTTTATATTTAAGCACTTAAAAATAATACTTGATTTTAAAATTGGCCTTAGTTTTTATAGGAAAACATCAAGCATATTACAGAAAACAATCTCAGAAAATTTCATATCAATACTTGAATAATTTTTTGAAAAATCATTGTTACAGTCGACAGTTTTCCTCAAAAATATTATTTCTCAGAAAACACATTTAAAGTTTTCGTGGAACATAAAATAATGCTTAGAATTCGGTAAAGAAACAGCTGTAACTCCATTTGTAATTCATGTAGAGTAAAAATGAGACAGTTTTAGAAAGATGATTAAACAGTCTACAAAATTAAGTCATAAAAATTTTTTGATAATTTCATTAGAAACGACTATTTAAAACCAGTCGGATACCTTAAATGTCCCGTATCAATGCTTGGCAATTATGGCAACCCTACGTATAAAGGAAGTAAAAATAATTGAATAGGAGGCACGATGAAAATTTCTACAAAGAGTTGAATCCCTGTTGCTAAAATGCTGAAGATCTCTCTTGCAGAATATTTCAGTTAAGTAAACGAATAGTGATTTAAAATCTTGTTAAAATCGCATGCATCATCAATTACGTAATGACTTGCTCTCAATATTTTATTTCGTTTCGTCAATGCGTTTACATTAAAAATAAATCGCGAATCGCTTCATTATCAATGCAAATAGACAGCTTCGGAATGCATTAATTTCTCCAAACTTGTGGAGATAATTATCTAAACAACTTAAGCGAAATTTTGTTCGTTTGAAAGTTGCAGCAAGACTCAAGTTGCGAAATTAATTCCCTTATCTTAATCTTCGATTTCTTCGCGGAATGCGAAGCTCGTAGCTGCAAAATCATCTAAAAGATAAATTAAATTTTTGTTGCTCTGTTAATTTGCATACTTTACTTTTCTGGCTCAATTACTTTAGGAATTAATGAGCGAAACTAATTTCTTGAAAATGATTCTATAGTTGGAACACAACTTCAAGAAATAATGGCGACACGTAACGACCTTCATAAAACCATTTTTATTCTCTGCTCGTTTCGAACGTTTAATTTCTGATTCGAAGAACATTTTGTTATACGTCCAATCTCTTAATACGAAAAGGATTTGAACTTAAAGCTCTGCAAACAACATTCAATGAAATGCATATGAAGAGAGCGAAATTGTTGAAAATGACATTTGGTTTTAATGCAAACAGTAGAAGTTTAGATAGTGATTTGCTACGACTTCAGCTGTCAAAGTTTGTACTTCAAAAAAAGACAAAGGATTACTTTCGAATGCAGAGGAAGTCCTCGGCGTTTTCCAAAGTGTCCTCTTCTGTTAGGGCTTTCATATGTAAAGATGACAAACGGTATTGCTGTTTCTAAATTGAAAGAAAAAACAACCCTGTATTGACTGTACAGCATAGTGACGTCGAAAAAATAAATATTAGCATGTAGTGTTTATTTTTGAAAGCTTTCTGTTTGTGCTTGGAAATATTGTGCTTTCTAAAGAGACTTTGTAGCCATCTTTTGGAAATTGGAAGCCATCTTTTGGAAATTGGAATCAATCTTTTGGAAATTGGAAGCCATCCTTTGGAAATTGGAATCATCTCGAATGTTTTTCCGTTGATTTTATGTACTGAACTGTACTTAACTCGTAGTTGGCGAGTAGGTCCAGTATTAGAGTTTGTAAAAAATAGCATATCCAGTTAGGCAACATAAAAAGTAGGGACGGGAAAACCGATTTAAACCGAAAACCGTTTTTTTTTCGGTTTAAACCGGTTTATTTTAAGTCCAAAAACCGGGGGGAAAACTGAGTCGGAAGATAGGCTCGATTTTACGTTCGACTAAACTAAAATTTACTAAGCCATAAAGCTTTGAATTTCATCATCTTAAGCCAATCACCTACAACCGCTTCCTCGAAGCGTCTGTTAGTTGGCGGATTACTGAAACAGTCTTTATGACCAGACAAATATTGGCCAATGAATTGATTTCCTGCAAAAACAATACTAATAAAAATCTTTGTCTGCAAACGACGTCTGTTTTTTGTGGCCAAAAATATTTATCTTTAGTCAGAAGTTCTGTGACTTCCGAAAGATTAGTATCTGCGTTGAATTATGTTGGTTCCGATGAGAGGTGTCGACTCACGGATCAGCATTGCTGAAAGAGTCTTTATGAGCAGATTAGATGATAAATATTGGCCAATGAATTAATTTCTCGTGAAAACAATGTTAATAAAATTTTTTGTCTATAATACTTACTTATTGCCATAATTACTCATTTATTATTATTACATACTGTATTAATTACTTATTTATAATCATTACTTATTGTATTAATACTTACTTATTGTATATTATTAATAATAAAAATTCTGTCCACAAACGTTGCTTTAAAAAAAAAACCGACAACCGGTTTTTTCAAAAACCGTTTATTTTGAGCGGTTTAAACCACCAGGTTAAACCGGAGGTGAAAAAAACCGCCATCCCTTACTCTCAAGGCCGTTTGCTGCTTGAGTGCTCCGGGGTAGAGTAATTTTGCGCCCCATTTAAGAATTGGGTGACCAGGAATTTCATTGTCTATGACCCGACGAAAATAGCTATCTAATAAAATAATTGAGGGAAAATTCTCTCTTATTAACGTTTTCCAATTTTGAAAATCTGGCAGTTTTCAAAATATGATTTTTCTAGCCAGCTTCCGCATCCCCTGAACGTATACATGATAAATTTTAACGGTTTCATTTATAAAAAAATATATTTTCAATTCTCTTCTGTATATTTATTAAATGCAAAAGTACAGTAGTATATTTAATAATTAAATAAAAATAATAAAATACTAGCCGCCTTCGGAGACCAGTTGTTCGCCTACAATATTAATAATCCGTAGCTTTACTTGCGAAGTGGAGAAAGCGTTCCAGTTGTTGAGGTTTGGTTGACACTGTCAAGGTTTTATTTTGTGACATCTCTCGGAAATGGAAACAGGCGGAAGGCAGGTGACCATTGATGACGTATCTAGGGGTCATCAGCTTCCATAAAAATGAAAAAATTAGAGAAATCGACACAGTGTTTTGGGCTGCGGGACTTTGTCAAGGTTTTACCCCATAGAGAATGTACGGTGAAATGGTGTTCTTGAAATTTCTCGGATATGGAGGGTGGTTAGAGACAGGTGACCATTGATGACGTATCTAGGGTCATCAGCTTTCATAAAATGAAAAATTAGAAATCGATACAGTGTTTGGGCTGCGGACTTTGTCAAGGTTTCATTACAGAGAATGTACAGTGAAATGGCGTTCTTGAAATTTCTTTCGAAATGGAGGGTAGTTAGAGACAGGTGACCATTGATGACGTATCTAGGAGTCATCAGCTTTCATAAAAATGAAAAAAATTAGAGAAATTGACACAGTGTTTGGGGCTGAGAGACCTTGTCAAGGTTTTCCCATTAGAGAATGTACGGTGAAATGGTGTTCTTGAAATTTGGTGAGAGACAGGTGACCATTCATGATGCATATTTAGGGGTCAGTCATAAAAATGAAAAAAATTAGAGAAATCAACACAGTGTTTGGGCTTGAGGGACTTTGTCAAGGTTTTCCCCATAGGAGAATGTAGAAATCGTTGAAATTTCTCTCGAAATGGAGGGTGGTGAGACAGGTGACCATTGATGACGTATCTAGGGGTCATCAGCTTTCATAAAAATGAAAAAATTAGAGAAATCGACACAGTGTTTGGGGCTGAGGGCTTTGTCAAGGTTTTCCCCCATAGAGAATGTACGGTGAAATGGTGTTCTTGAAATTTCTCTCGAAAATGGAGGGTGGTGAGAGACAGGTGACCATTGATGACGTATCTAGGGGTCATAAGCTTTGATTTGAAATAAAAATGATCGAAATAGGCGCCGTGCTGAAGGCTGGAGGATCCTTCCTTTGATTTTCTTAATTATTTTATTTTAAATATACAGATATATAAATATTTTTTATTACATGTAACATTTTTACTTTCTCGTATACCAAGTATACAAAGAGAAAGTTTTGTAATCGTCAAAAAATTCGAACCCGAGATTTTGATGAATGACATAATTTGTAGGTTTCTATCAAATTTTGGACAAAATCCGTCTGCGGAAAATCAGTCCTGTCTGTATGTCCGTGTTCACGTGAACGCGATAACTCACAAACTTAAATAGCTAGGTGGATAAAATTTGGTACACATTTTTATCATGAGGAACGTAGGTTTGTATCAAATTCTGGACCAAATCCGTCAAAGGGTTGACTGTCTGTCTGTCTGTATAATCGCATACTTTTGAATGCAATAACTTCTTTAAAAAATTACTTTTAATTCCACTTCCGCGTTGGACGACCTTCGGAAATCGTGGTGAAACGTTTCGCTTATTTTTTACCCACTGCGTTTGGGGTTCTTGTTCGTTTTACTGCCTTTTAGCTTATTTTTTTTCTCTACATGTGTTAGGAGTGTACGAGAAAATTTAGGGGAGATCGCTCCCACTGGTTTAAAATTGTTTATTTAATTGGTACAGAAATATGCATTTTAATTCATAGATTAGGATATATATATGGTTAGTTACACGCCTTAACATATTACTTTTAACATATTTAAA
>BGPR01010964.1:0-16973 GCA_013235015.1 Araneus ventricosus | reverse complement strand
TTGTTACAACATTTCATTACAATATGTGGACTGTTATGTTACAATGGTATCTTGTATTTATTAAATAGTGAATGTGAAGATTTCTGTTTCATAATCTTCTTCGACAAACCTTCTTGGTGGTCAATAAAAATAGCATTTGCAATAAAAATAATAAAACTTCAGTTCCAGCATGGTCAAAGCTAACCATTTTCTAAAGGAAACATAATCTATTTTCACTCAACTAGAACGAAAAAATTCTGGGCCGTAATTTATTCAAATAATCCACATAAATATAATTCGTAAAAATAAATGCAATAACATTCGATTTAAATAATATCTAGGAAATAGATGAACGAACTTCTTTTAAAATGTACAGAAACTTTAGTGATATGCCAAGCAGTGATTGCAACTATCTAATATACAACGTAATGGAAAAAAAGAAATTTCATATAATTAATGTATATGTAACTTTTAGAAACAAATTTCTCGTCCTTGCACAGAGTCAAACACATTAAGAGCTTCGTCTCACCATGAATTTGTAAACGGAAATTTTCATGATAATTTCACTCTCACTGGCGTCAACAAATTTGCATCAAAATTGCGGGAGTTACCCGTCTTTAAAGAATTCAGAAATAAATAATAGTTACGAAACTTTAAATACAGGTCTGCTAAGCTTTACGCATATTACGCGAACTCTGTAATTACGTACACATCGAGGTCAACTGTTAATGACTTCTTACGGCTTAAAAATTGCAGTGGAAGCTTTTTAGAATTAACGAAGCACTAAATTCCGCCATGGTCAGCTCCTAAATTATTTATTCTCAGACTTCAACTTCTTTTTCGAATAGACGCAACCGTAACCTTGTGTTTGGGCTAGCGTGTTTCGATGCACCTGCCGATTGCGAACGACCTCCGTTACAGAAAGAAGGCTTAACAACATAAGACAGCTGTCATGCGTTGATGCCGTAACTTCCAAGTAAATGCTGTGCTAAATATGGCCCTGACGTCACGAGATTACGGTTACAGTGATAGTATGGAACGCATCATGCCGTAAGATAACGGGACGTTGTAACGGGAAAAAAAATGTTATCGATAGGATATGGGCTACGGAAGAAATGAACGGACACGACGGCTGATGTAAGCATTCTTGGACGAGAAAATAAAATCAGCGTTCGATGGGCGATAAGAATTATTAATAAATCAATCATGATCAGTCATGTTTATCAATACAAGTGAAATAAAATCAATAAGAGCATTGTTTGCTGTAGAAGAGCATTAACTTTGTTTTATTTTGCTTCCTTGTTCCAAAAAAAATCGATCTAATGCTCTAATCCTGTATTTGCTTTTAAATGTTTCGGCTTAATTTACGTTTTACGCATGGGGTACATGGTTAGGAACATGCGAAATGCAATTTTGAAATCGCCCTAATGCTGTTCTAATGCTGAATAAAACTTAAAAATGAAATAAATTAATAAATTTTACAATCTTTCCGCCGAAAGTGAATTGACGATGACAGCGAAATTTTTGGTTTGGTTTTCCTTATGCAGTTCGTAGTTAAAATTCCAGCGGTTGCGCGTTTAGAAGAGATACTTGAATTGCGCATCATATTACATATCTATATCGTTATTTTAATCTTTGTTTACTATTAGGCTAATAAATAAAGATAAAATTTGCGTAAGCGCGCCCGCTGGAAGGTTAAACAAAATTGTATTGAGTATAAACAAACTAGAAGCTAGACGAAGAGGAACAGACGAACATACCTGGACCGACCCGCCTACACACACGCGCAATGTCTATTTTGAGATGGGCTTCGTAATTTTGAACCGTGGTCAAATAACAAAAACCTTTGAGCCAGATTCGCATTGCCAAACATCTCCACCACACTGGCCTAAGAACATTTGACCCTTGAAGTCAGTTTAGTACCCTGTGCACACATCCGATTTCTTTTGGACAAGTCATTAGCGGCAATATGTCGGAGAATCGATTAGTGGTGTGAAGTACATTGATAGCAGTTGGGTAGCGCACACATACGGCCGATATCTAACCGATCTCTGAGGGGGGAATGCTAACCAGAAACCTCGATCACCCCGCTCTGCAGTAGTATCCGGGAAACACTGGGAATGACAGCCCTTGGACTAGCTTTTTTACTGAGGCCGGGTCCTTGTAGCTATCACCGGTCACGGCCCGACCCTTCCCGAAGGAGGTACGCACTATCACTGGTGAGGTACCCCGCGCACCGCCATTACTATACCCCAAGGGTAAGTTTCCCTCAGGGAGGGGCAAAGGTTAAGCAAAAGTGTTCTAATTACTTGTCCGAAGGTATGTGTGCTCTACCGAACTACTATCAATGTACTTTAGGCAACTAATTGCTTTTCCAAGATTTTGCCGCTAATCACTTGTCCGACAAAGCATAGGATGTGACCACCGGGCCTTAATGTGTACCAGGTTTATATACACGCTTTGCTGTAGTGGTAGCTGGTTTCGAATCCGGGATAGTCCGATTCCGAAGCCAAAACCTTACCAATCCGCTTCTCGACCAATATGGATGTATCCGCCTGATCAGTGGCGACTCCAGGGGGGGGGGCTATCGGGCTACAGCCCCCCAGAGCCAAGCCAGAATTCCTTATTTAATTTTAAATCATTACAACTGTTTTTTCTTAATTTCTCTCTTTAAAAAAATAATAGAAACGTTTCAACATTGCTTTCTGGCTTGAAAATTTTGCTACTTTTGTAGTCATTCCGCTTGTACTTGTAGCATTGACGCGGTCGAAGACATTTTTTTGGCTAGTTATTTCATTGTATTTTTTATTAAATTATCGAAAGTATTGTATTGTTCCTTATGATTCTTATTGTCAGGTGAGTAAAGTCTGTAAAGTTAAAGAGTTTTGGTTTACTTTAGCCTTGAGGTTTGACATTCATCACGACGATACAAAGTTTTTATGGCCTCAGCCCCCGCAGACCAATCCTAGATTTGCCACTGCGCCTGATATAAACAAAAAGCAATAACCCTAAGTATATTTAGTTTTCCTTATCTCTCTACTTTTGTTGTGAAAATTTCTTAATAACGGGGTATTTAATTGATTCTAAAATTTTATTTATTTCTTTATTTATTTTTATACCTTCTCCCTGTTAGCCTACTGTAATGTTTCCTTCCCGCGAGCTTAATTCCCATGAGAAAAAAAGTGCCGGCCCTTTTGATACTGGCGGTAAACAGCAGGAGAGTTGCACCTGGACATCGCTAACGAGACGGGCGCAAGAAGAAGGACTTCACACAGAGGGCCGCCACAATGTCGATGAATAAATCACTGTCAGCGCGGACATTAGCGGTACCTTTTGGTGATTCCTGAATAGGCTGGTGGTGACGAAACTCAAGGACCTTCCCAGATAAAGAGGTGGACCACTCGGAAGGTGAGTTGTTGGTCAACCAGAGTACGATTATCCAGTGAAGGGAAAGATAGGAGGGGCTTCACCACTTCATCCACCCCCTGGAGGAGTGAATAAAAACTGAGGAACGGAGAGAAAAAGGGATTGATGTTTTTGGAGGACTCTCGAACGAGTTCAGGCTCCGGGGTACCGAAGAAAGCTGTGTGATCAGCGAATTGAAAGTCCCGACTGCAGTCGGACTTTGATAGACAACCCCGAGGAATCGTCATCCCCGAACTCTCGGCTCTTGAACTTGCGAGCACTCTCGGTAGTCTCGTAGTTTGGTATCACGTGGATAGGTGGAAGTTATCCATCCGATAATTACTAGTCTTCCTGGACTAATTTCTCATGGAACTTTGACGTTTAAGAACTATGATTTGTTTGTTCCTTTGTAAATAGTCATATTTAATCAAGACTTCTCTGCGAGAAGTGTCTCTTAATTATTGCTGTAGTGAATAAAAGTACTTAGGCCAACCTAAGCTTGAATTATTTGGTCACACTTAGGCCAAGACATTACACTACACTCCGATTCTAGATCACAATGGATTGAAGATCCGATAATGTAGTCGAACCAAAATAGTAATGAAAATTAATCTTCACGTTGGAATGTTAAAGTTTATCTCAGAATCGCTTCTTTAAAAGTTATTCTTAAGTGTGTTAAAAATCTTTTTACAACTGTAAATTGAATTATACATAGTATATTTTTTCAAATGTACATTTATTTGTACTAGAGGTCGCCCAGCGATCGAAATTCGACCGTAATTCATTAATTTTTTAAGTTTGAACGTTATTGGGGTTATTTTTTATTGAAACAAAAAAAATCGGGGGGTTAAAAAAATAAATGTTGTCCGACTGTTGACCACAGACTTTTATGTGTTTCACATTCGGTATGAACGTAAACAATGAATGTTTTATTTTATTCAATTTAATGTATTAGTAATACATGCTGTATATAAATTCCTTAGAGACAATCTCTACTCTGTGCGACTGTTTGACCACAGACTAATAGGTGTTTGGCATTGACAGATTTAAATCATATGCATTTTGCATTTCACTTCGAAGAGGTTTTTTTATAAATAATCTAAATAAACTCCCTCTTGGGGTGGATTTCACTGCGGGGCAATTAAATCAATTACTAATCATCCACTCCGTATAAGTTCCTCAAGGTAGGCCAGACCCAGGAACAATCAGGAACCTGCGACAACATCGATGTAGTGCAATGCGATAGCCATACGTGTCCAACGATCAGCAAACTCCGAAAAACCGGCACACAGCCACAAAATGGTGAAAATTACCTAAAAGTTCTGTCAGCATTTCATCAATTTTATCTTTCTGCACTCCTTCTCCATATGAACTTTAACTATGCCAGATCTCACACTCCTCCGTGAGCGCAATGTGCTTAAAAAGGTGTACCAAGTTTTCTCTTCACATATTAATATATAGATGTTTTAACGCTCTATTCCTTCCCTTTCTTTTATCATAGAAAGAAACAAATACTTCTAGAGAGCGTTTTTATCAATATGGAAAGAAAATCGAACTGGCCAGAGTAAATAATGTTGAAGCAGACAGCTTTTTTCATTTTTTATCGTTCTGATGCTCCGCAATAATACCAATTCTTTCCTCAAACTTTTATATGACAGTAACTGATTACTGTTATGGACAAGAACAGATTACTGTTATTGAAAAGTGTTCGCTGTTTGTACAGTTCCAATGGAAAGAAAGATATTAGATGACTTTACAGGACACATTTCCAAATGCCGATTACGTTCTATAAACTGTAGACCGTTAATAATTTTGATATTTTGGGGGCGATAATAAATCAGATTTTTCATAAAAGTTTATTGTAACTTTTAGACTTCATATATTTTTGCAGCTTTTGTGGATATAACGTGTTTTGAAAGCACAATATTTAGTTTCAGTATATTTCGAGAGTAATTTTATTCCTACAGCTAATATTGATGCGAATGTTGCATAATAACAGATTCTGTACAAACAGTGAACATGTTTGATTTTTCTGAAAGCATCTAGCTTCTTTAAAACAATTAAATTTATTACATAGATTGAACACTTAGAAGAATTAAATGTTTAAATTATCAGTAAAACTTTGTGGTTCATGTTCACTGTCTCGTCTTTCAGCTCGGACTGTATTGTCGTAGTTCACATCACACAGTGCGCTGTTCTTACTGTCGATGCGCGTGCGGCTATCCTTGGTGTGAAATGGTTCTTTGAGGTTCATGTTCACTGCCTTGTTTCTCAGCTCCGCGCTTATTGTATGCTGTTCATCATCCACAATGCGCTGTTTTTATTGTCGATACGGCGGCGGCTATCCTTGGTTTGGAATGGTTTCTTTGAGTTTGATGTTCTACTTTGTCTCGTCTTTTCAGATCGGACTGTATTGTCGTAGTTCACATCACAGTGCGCTGTTCTTACTGTCGATACGTATTGCTTATCACCCAGTGTGAAATGGTTCTTTGAGGTTGATGTTCACTGCCTCGTCTTTCAGCTGGACTGTACCAATGTAGTTCACATCACACAGTGCGCTGTTCTTACTGTCGATACGTGTGCGGCTATCCTTGGTGTGAAATGGTTCTTTGAGGTTGATGTTCACTGCCTGTCTTTCAGCTCGACTGTATTGTCATGGATTCACATCACACAGTGCCCTATTCTTACTGTCGATACATTGCTTTATCCGGTGTGAAATGGTTCTTTGGGGTTGATGTTCCTTTAATTCTCTTTCAGCTCGGACTGTATTGTCGTAGTTCATCACACAGTGCGCGCTGTTTTTTATTGTCGATACATTATTGCGGCTATCTTTGGTGTGAAATGGTTCTTTGAGGTTGATGTTCACTGTCTCGTCTTTCAGCTCGGACTGTATTGTCGTAGTTCACATCACACAGTGCGCTGTTCTTACTGTCGATGCGCGTGCGGCTATCTTTGGTGTGAAATGGTTCTTTGAGGTTCATGTTCACTGCCTCGTCTCTCAGCTCGGACTGTATTGTCGTAGTTCACATCACACAGTGCGCTGTTCTTACTGTCGATACGCAAAACTCCCAAAAGAAATTAACTCGTTTGAGCACCTCGTGTATATGTAGCTTTCCGCCAGGGTGTGATGTCACAAGAAATTCCTTAGAAGAGTCTTTCAGATCTTGGTTCCTAAGAGAGATAGGCCATAATTCCTATATTTTCCAGAACTTTCATTTTGTAGCCAAAGTTGCCAAAATTGTCTCCAAGTCGCCAAATGGTTACCAAGTTTGTCCCCAAAGTTGGGGGCATTGGCTTGGCATCCATTAAGAATCTCTGTAAATCTCTCTTTACTACCATAAGATTAACGTAGCAGGAAAACGGTAATAGGGATTCGTAGTAGATTTTTGGAAGGAGAATGCTTCAGAAGCAAACTTTTTAAAAACTTAAATCTTGATTTAATTTTTTTTATTTTATTATTATTTTTTAATATGAACTGTTTAGTAGCAGTGGTGGCCAGTAGCCCCCTCCACACTTTTTGCGGGAAAAATTAAATTTTTATTTCATTTTAGCTGCCAAAAGGAGGGAAAAAGGATAGGAATTATAAAAGATCAATGGTGTGCAGGAAAACTAGCTAATTTTGTTGCTAATTTTTTAAATTATTTTGGCCCCCATATACCCTGTGCTTTTAATTGTTTATAAATTTTTTGCTCTCCCCCTACTTGCCGAATTACCGCTACTGTTTACTGGTAAAAAAAATTCGGGTCATTTAATTCCAATTCGGGACTGCCCCTATTCATTCGAGACGTCTGGTCACTTTAACACGTTTAGTGCCGAATGACGATATATCGTTGTTCGCAACACTTGCGAAAAGTGCCAACGACGATATATCGTTGTGTATGCGATTACGCCTTACTATTCGCATCGCGAGAGAACTCTATCTGAAAATAAATTTATAAGACGTTATAAATTGTTTGATTTCTCGGCAAAAGAATTGAAAAAAGTGTTTATGGATATAACTTTTTGTTATATTTCCATGCTGGTTGGTGTCGAGACTGCGTATGCGCTAGAGAGATATGATAGAAATTCGACACGGGGCATTTTCCTGAAATCGTAATCGCAGGAGTTAGGTAACTGTTAAGCGGGGTTTACGCGCGAACAGTAAAACCGACAGTAGGATGTCACTGTCAAGTTCGGACAGAGACTTGCCGTGGCCCGGTTAAAACTTTCATGATTCTGCGCATGCGTCATCTCTTATTGTCGGTTTTACTGTTCGTGTGTAAACCCCGCGTAAAGCGGGGTCACGGCAAGTCTGTGTCCGAACTTGACAGCGACATCTTACTGTCGATTTTACTGTTCGCGCGTAAACCCCGCTTTAGAACAGAATATGATGATTTTTCTTATGTGCAAATGCTATCTGTAAAAGAGAAATTATTTTTCTGTTTTTCATAAAGTTTTATATTTATGTTAATCGCATGATTTTCAACAAATATTGAAATACAAATGGCATTAATTTATTTTTCCTTTATTTCGTAATATGCCCCTTTTTTAATTTTGTAAACACCATTATTATTTTGTCTTTTATGAGCTTTTTCCCAAACCTTAGCAAATTTTTCTAATTGGTCCAGCATTCTTCGTATAGGTACGATACATTCGGTTGTTACTAAAAGGGTTAATTTAAGGATTGAATGTCTTAAGTTCTTTTTAATGAAATTTGTCTATTGGAAAGCATTGCAAGATAATTTGGAACAAATCAATTAAAAGTCTTTCGCATTATTTACATATTGATATAAATTCCCATTTCCCGTTATATATGCTTACTAATTCCATTTAGAAAACATGTCGCATTTTTTGTCAAGTAAAGATGCAATACGTGAATTCGTTTCTAATAAACTCATCCATATTGAAATGACTCGCTTTTAGCGACAAGAATTTCAAAGTTATCCTCGCGACAGAACAGCTTTAAATCATCCATTCATGCATGAAAAACATCCTGAAACGTCTAATGCATCTGCCAGAAGATTTACACGACGCAAAAAGAAACATTTTCATCGTAACAACTAGTTTTTCACTTGTAAATATATCTCATTTGATTCTATTACAACCATTCCATGTCATTGTGCCCTAAAGCGAGTCTTCGGCGTTGCCAATTGCTCAGTACAAAATACCACCTCGCGGAAAGAAATTGACCTGTCGAATACTGTCATCAGAATCATATTCTTTCCTTTTTTATATATATTTTTCGTCGCTTGCTTTCTCTTTTCTCTTTTGATTGATTCTTAGAACGTTGATATTTCCTGCCTCCCCCCCACTTTTTGATATGAATTTCAGATGAGAACATCAAGAAAAAGAATATATAAAAAGTTCCGGCGCAGCAGACAGCAGAATTCGCTTTGCCATTCCGCCTAGAAATAACAAAAAATGGCGGGAAAAAAATCGTCGGACAATCTTTGAGAGCTATATCATAAACTTGGGCTCTACGTTGGAACGAATCTTTCTACGTAGGTACTCAGCGAATATAATTTGCATTCCTATCTAGGAAAAGTAGATCCGTGCACGATACCGGTATTTTAATTTTTTTTTATTATTATTCTAAGGAAACGGAACGAATTTCCTTTAGTTGGAAAGGAATTCCTTAAGTAACGTCTTCGCCGCTAAAATACATAATATTCTTCAGTTCGTCTTGTCTCAACATTAAACTTTTTTTAGTTAACGAATTATAACTCTAGTTCTGTTCAAAGAATTTGAATAACACATTAGAATACGTTGAATAATTTGGAATGTTCGAATGAAAGAATTGCGAATAAATGTTTGTTTGCCAGTGTTATAAAAATGTTTAAATGGGTTTGTAGAAATACATTCTAACAAATATTTGAATTAGTGGAGATTTTGTTTGCATTTAAATTTAAAGCTCATGAAATGTTCAATGTAACCATTGGGTCAGCGTTAAAAAATTTAATTTTTGAAAAATAATTCTACATTTACTCAATAATTATTTAAACTTCTTTCAAAAAAGAGAAAAAAATATTAATAAAACTCAACCCATATGATTGCTTTAATTTGTTATTTTGCCTACCTAGTTAGGAAAACATACTAGTAGTTAAGTTTGTATTAAAATTTAAAAGCAAAATTTTAAATCTTCAATATAAAAAAATGTCTTTAAAAAATAAAAAAAAAAGAGTTTCAATTATTATTTAAAAAAGGGTGGAAAGCATAGGATTGTTTCAATTTGTATTTCACTCAAGTTGAAAGTTGTGCTGGTATTTGAATGTGCATTAAAATTTGAGTGGAAAGTTTTAAATCTATTTATTATAAGAAAAATAAGTAAAAGAGATGACTCATGGTATAAAGCATTTAGGTTCATTCCACCTATATATTTTAATGGTAAGTTACGGTCTGTGAAAAAAACACTGAAAAAAAAGAGTAGCTGCAATGTTCGGGGAGAAAAATTCCTAAGCGCTTTCGCAGCTTCAGTGTTTACGTGACATATCCTCCCCAGCTAAAGGTCATGACCCCCTAATGTGGGAAGCTTTGTGGTGTAATTCGATCAGGCAGCTGGATCGCAGAGGGGGATGGGGACCTTCAGTATTTTATGGATTTTGGCACCAGATGGTGCTGCAGTACATTTACAGTTCTCCTTTATAAACGAGGCATCTGCAGTTCCTATATAGAAAAGACTTTTAATACAATTTTAAAGACTTTTAATTAAACTATTTGAATTACTTAATTTAGAATAGAATTACTTTAATTCACTTTACTTCGCTTTACTTTACTCTACTTTAATTTAATTTACTTTAATTTAGATTGCAATTTTAAATAAAGACTTTTAATACAATTCGTATTTCATCTAAATTCAAAACACGCTGCGTTGTGCGCGTCGCGATCATTTACTTGAACTCCTAATTATTACTAATTGGCCATATACTTTTTCCTCAAATAAAGAATGCTTACTTTCTATTATCGTGGCACGAATGCTTTCTCTCACTAATTTAAAACCTCTACTTTTCTATTTCTTGGGTTCATTTTTCTTTCGACGACATTTCTCTTTCCGAAGAACTGACTCTCAGAGTAAAAATTTAATTTCGTTTTGTCTATCTTTCTTATGTAAAATTAAAAGTTATATTTAAACTCAATTAATTCTGATGTAGCGATGGAAGGTTCGCATTGAATCGGTGGAACATCGTAAAATTGACTCCGTTCCCATATTTAGTGCATTACAAGCGCCTCTCGAAAGATATCTATCTAATATATTATGTCCATTAAATCGATGTTGCTAAATACCTATTGAGTGTTTATTGAATTTACTGTGTTTATTAAAAATATTATCTGTTTATTGTTTAACAATGAATTCGGAAACCCTCCGCGTTTTTGCGCATGCGCCGGGAGGAATTATTTTCATCAAAATAGGGGGAAAGTGAAGAATGGAAGGGTGATGTTTACATTTTACTGAGCGTGATCTAACAAAGAACTCCGGAAATGCGCTCATATGACTCATTGCCTGACACCCCTTTCCGGTGTAAAATCGTCCATAAGAGGTAGTCTCGGACTCCGTTGCTGAACAGTTCTTATAAATACTTTAATAAATCATTGAAGGACTGCAAAACATATTTTCGAACGAGGGCACCTTTTCTGAATGTAACTGAGTGACAGCGAGTCGAGAGGGGGGAGGGAATCTTCTACCCCCACTTTTTAAAGGAAAAATTAAATTTTTATTTCATTTTAGCAGAAGTAGTTACTTTTTTAGTCGGGAGGGGTGGCGCCAGAGAGGGGGACCGAGGAAAATTTTGTATCTCGTCGGGGAAAATTTTTGTACGGGGTATTCAACTGTAGTTGATAAATAATAATATGGCAAAAATTTGAGACCAATTTCATTGTACTTGTCGCCCCATATAGCAGGTCGTGTCCCCTTGTCGGGGAGACCGTGCCCCCCCCCTTGTTGGGCGAATCGGGTCCACCCCGTCGGGCAAATTCTAGCGCTGTTCCTGGGTGGCTACAACTAGGAATTATAAAAAAATGCAACAGTATCATGGAAAACTAACTAATTTTGTTGCTAAGGTTTCAAATTTTGTTAACCCCCCCCCCCGGAGACCACAGGAGATTGTAGTTGTGTATAAATTTTTAGCCTCCCCCCCTTTTATAACTCTACTCGCGCTACTGGTTTAATTTACGGCAATTCCGTAGTTTTTAACCCCTTCTTGGTCGGCGCCGCAAATCATGCTACGAAGAGAAATATTGCATCGTTCAAAATGAATTCGTCGCTACCTACACGTCTCGTTCTATTTCGCGATTTTTTTTTTCTTTCTGAATGTTGCTAAGAGATGGCGCAAACAGTCGGACTTTCTTCGTGCTTTCGCTGGGAGTTTTCCCGCCTTGAATGGAAAACATAATCATTTTGTCGGAGATTCGAAAAAAAATCTGGCAAAGAAGGGGTTAATTGTATGTTTTACGTAACCGTACATTGACCATTGATGCAATTGTTTTTCTAAAAAAAGTAGTTTACTTTTTTGCTAGTTATTTTTATTGTTTTGTTTGTTCCTAACCCTACTTTGCTCATTCATACAAATTTTTTCTAAAAAATTTAGTTTCACTTTTTGCTAGTTATTTTTAATGATTTATATTTCATAATCCTACATTGCGCATTGATTCAAAATTTTTCTAAAATATTTAATGCCCGTGTATCATGAATTTCAACAAAAAATTTTTAAAAGCCCACAATGACGTAAAATAAATTTTTGGGAACAAAATCAATGCAAAATATATATATTATTAATTTTGACCGCTTATTTTTCTTCGCGACAATGACATTAACTGAACATAAGTGGTTTTTTTTTTTTTTTTTTTTTGGTTTTTTTTTTAAAGCGACAATGAAATTATAAAGTTTGCTGAAAACGATGCTATAGAATTCAAAATGAGTAAAAACAACCAGCTGGTTCCTTCGCTAAAATGGAGTCATATTTCAGTAAGGCTGACGCCTTAAAATCTTTGGATCCTGTTTAAAATAGTATTGGTAACATTCGATGCTTTGAATTAAAGCCATTCAACGAAATGATTTCAAATTGAAGTTATAGTACCAAATAAGCCGATATTTTCGAAAAACAATTTTAGGATTTAAATCCCTCTGAGCGCCCAATTATTTTGAACTATTAGCTATTAGATTAGAAAACTTAGCTTTTAATGTAAATGAATCGTTATTTTTTGTATTTGATTATATCTTTGAAATCTTAAGAATACTTTATCCATGATTGCTTAAGAAAATATAGATTTAAATACGAGCTATCTGCTTTTGAACTGAACATGAAAAACGTAAAAAGACGTTTGCGCCGCTCGGAGGGTTAAAAGATTGACTCCTATAAACCAAGTAAAACGATAAAGAAAGAAAACCGAATGAAATTTTAAACGATTTTAAATGTTACAATACGACAAATATAATTTCTGCGGTATTTAAATACATCCAAAATGAATCAGAGAAGAAGGGGAAAAAAACAGATGAAATCTTCCACTTCAGGTTTAAACTTCGAAGCCACATTATGTAAAACACAAATTAAAAGAATGTTCTGTCGACGCGTTAAAAGTAAAAGGATTATGACGTCACGTGCTCTTTCTCTGTGGTTTCGACGAAATGCATGTTGGGTAAAAACGTCACGGGACCTTGATTACGAAGAACTATGAGGAGAAAATTATGACGCGAAACTTTTTTAACACTAACGTTATTGTTTAAAATCGGGGGGAATATTCCATTCATTATCTCAAAAAAAATTGAAAAAATTAACGTTCTTAGAACGTCTGATGCAGTAAATTTAAATAGGAAGACAAAATTTCGTCGGCAATACTGACTACTTTTTAAAAAATTTCTCAAAATTCAGTAACTTAAGTTAGAAGTTCAAAACAAACTTCATTAGAACGTAAATTGTTTGTTCTATCCGATGGTGCATTGATTGCTTTTCAACGATCATTAGAAAAGATACTACAACCGTAAACGTGCCGAAACTGGCCCAAAACAACACAAAACATTAAATAAAAAAATTCCTAGATCAAATTTTAAGATTCCAGCTTCGATGTGCAATAATTGAGTCACCATTAAGACTACCTGTGTGCCTTTTATGACTGTAAGTGTAATAGATTCGTCTGGACATCGCACACACACACACAAACATTGCCTTTTATAAGTATAGATAATCCTACATTGAGCATTGATTCAAAATTTTTCTAAAATATTTAATTTAAGTATCGCTAGTCATTTTAAATTATTTGTTATTCTCAACCCTCTATTGCACATTGATGCAAATTTCCATTACTTATTTACCATATTTTAAAAGTAAAGTTTATTGTTTCCTGAAATGTGCTTTTCTTCTATGAAACCAATTTTAAATTATATGTAGATAAATTAATTAAGCAACTCCAGCTGTCAAATATGAGTTGCAAAGTGCTCTTATTAAACTTGACGCGTGTAACCGAATTAATCGAAAGGAAGTTATTTTCATTCAGTTTCTACAGATGAAAATTTTTATTATTATTCATGTTCCCGGAATAATTCCAATGCTTCTCTGGTAAAAAAAGGGAGCCAATTACGGAACTACAGCATTTCACATTCACCTTTCCTCTTTGCAATTGAAAATTTAAAAAAATTTCATACAAATTCCTAATTTGCACTCAAAAGACAGAAGAAACGAATATATGAAACGTAAGTAAATTATACTTGTCACCACTCTAATTAAATTCATTTCTTTTAAAAATTGTAATACCTGACTGCTTGTTTCTAGGAGTCTGCTTCATAAATTCGTAAAGCTCTCTTCCAGTTTCGTTGAAATTACAGTTGTAAATTGTTTCGCTTCTGAAGACATAAATTTAGCGCTTCGTTTTAAATTTTTCATGAACATATAAAATGATGATAGCAACTGTATGTAATGATGTTAAATAATTGTTTGTTGTAGTTGTAAGATAAATGTGTTAAGGTAAAACTTTTTTAATTGTTTTACAAATTCGTATTTTTCATATCTATTCAACATAAATTGAAATGCTTTATCAAAGTAGGTTAAGTAGAAAATTAATTCTGATGCTACGAAACAACTTTTTAAAATAAATATTGAATATTAAAGCATTTAATTAATTTTGATAAGTGCATTCTAAATTTAAGTAATAAAAATAAACTGACTCTACCCGACACATATAGCTGACACCTGTCGAGTTAAATCTGTACTGAAGAGTTTAGTTTAATATATGTTCCAGCAGGCGCATCCCCAGTAGGTGTCGGAATAACAGTGTCAGATTAGAGAGAATTAAACCAGACTATAGAGTTCAATGCAAATCATGTACTAGGGAAGATTTGAAGTTTAACAGGACATGTAATAAATGTCAGCTCAAGTAACACTGTTCCAACAGGCGCTTTGGAAAGTAGTGAGTGTCAGTTAGAAATTGAACTACTCTGTGCAAATCGTAACACTGAAGAGGAGAAGATTTGAAGTTTAACAGACCAGGAAGACAACTCATCATCAAGTAACACATGTTGTGACGCTTCAAAACTATGAGTAGGTGTCGAATAACGAGTGTCGAATTCAAGAGATTAGAGGGTCAGCCCAAATCTAATGCTGAAAGGGAATTTGAAGTTTTTAACAGGAACAAGAATGACTCATCATCAAGTAACACTCTTTGGCAGGCGCTTCCAGCTAGTGAGAGTGTCGGATTAGAGAGAGTGTCCAAGTATAGAGGGTGTACAATCCTTACTTACTAGAAAAGGGAAGATTTACATTTTAACAGGAAAAAGACTGACTCATCATCAAGTAACATGTTCATGGCACTTTCCAAACTAATTTAGGGGTGTCAGTCCGAGGTATCGAACTACAGAGTGTGAAATGGCTGCTGAAGGAGATTTGAGATTTTAGGACAGGAAATAACTCATCATCAGTAGCATGTTCCAGCAGGCTTCCGATAGGTGTCGATGAAGTGTCAGATTGAAATTGTCAAACTATAGGGTAAAGCCTAAAATGTGCTAGAAAGAGGAAGATTTGAAGTTTTATGGACGAGCCAGCTCATCATCCAAGTAACATGTTACTGACTAGGCGTAGGGAGTGCTCCAGTTAGAAATCTCCAATTTATAAGTCCAGCCACCGTCATACTGAAAGAGGAAGATTTGAAGTTTTAACGGACAAATGATATCCTCGGTAACGTATTCAGCAGGCGCTTGAAACTGGTGAGTATGTGGGATTAAGAGAGTATCCGAGCTATGAGATTCTTCGTCGTGTACTGAAGAGGGAAGATTTGAGGTTTTAGGACAAGGTAAATAATATGTGCATGTTTCCAATGGGCGCTGCATTGGTGGTGTCAATTAGAGGCTGTCCAGAGCTTGCAGGGGTCAATACAATCATCTCAGCACTGAAAGGGAGGGTGAAGGTTTTAACGAGACAGGGCAACTCATGCATCAAAGTAACATGTATTTCGGGCACTTCCAATTGGAAATTGTCTGGGAATAACAGTATGAGGTTAGAGGTGCGTAAAACTATAGAGGTCAAAACAGTCAACAGCACTGAAAGGAGAGGTTTGGTTTAACAGGACAGAGTAACTCAATAGTAACTGTTCAGCAAACTTTGACGGTGTCAGATAGCAGTATTCGGATTGAGGGTGTCCAGAGCCTTCCTGGGGTGTACAAATGTGTACTGAAAAGGAAGGTTTGAAGTTTGCAGGACAGAATAACTCATCCAGTAACATGTTTCCAACAGGCGCACCGACTAGTGAGAATTTGTCTCAGAATAACGAGTGTCGGATAGAAGTTATCACTTACTATGAGAGCCGTCTGTGCTTGCTGAGAGGGAAGTTTGAAGTTTAACAGGTTAGTGCTCCATCAATGAAATGCTTGTATTACAACAGATGATTCGACCTGGGTGGGGTGTCGGAATAACAGTGTCTAAGTTAGAGAGATTGTCCAAACCAATGCACTGAGGGAAGGTTTGAGAGTTTTGTGGGACGAATAACTCATGTCGTAGCATGTGTTCAACAAGGCGCTTCCGACTAGGCAAGGGTCAATGGATAACTTGAAGGAATTCTTCGGATTAGAGTTATCCCAAACCTGAAGGGGTCTTCGTCTCGTTGCCGAAGATTTGAAGAGTTTTAACAGGTTCTGCAACCATATAGTAACATGTTTCAACAGGCACTACGACTAGTGATCGGAATAACAGTATCGGATTAAAGACGCCAAACTATAGAGGGTCAATACAAATCTTATGTGCTGAAAGGAGAGAATTTGTAGTTTTAACAGGACAAGAATGACTCATCATCAAACATGTTCCAACAGGCGCTGACTGGTGGGAGTGTCCAGATTGTCCAAACTATAGAGGGTCAAAGCCAAATCATGTGCGAAAGGGGAAGGTGAAGTTTTAACAGGACAAGAATGGCTCTGTCTCCAGTAACATGTTTCTGGGCGCTGACATTCGGATGAGAGAAATGCTCCAGAACCTATAGAGGGTCCAATACAGGCTCAGCCAGCAGAGGGAAGATTTGAAGTTTAGCAGGACAGGTGTACACTCATCCAAGTAACTTGCATGTTCCAACAGAGCTAAATTCGGATTAGAAATTGTCCAACTAACAGAGATTATTACAAAATAATGTACTGAAAGAGG
>BGPR01010963.1:28533-50403 GCA_013235015.1 Araneus ventricosus | reverse complement strand
TATAGCCAGAAAAACTGGCGTTCGAATCCAAATAACGGAGATATGCAACCCATCAGCCTAATGTGATGCGGTCAGCAGCATCTATATAAGACAACAAGTATCTGTCAAAGATGTTGGATCGGTTCCTGCTGCTACAATGGCAGATTATCAAGATTTAAGCAACTTTGAACGGGCCTTATTGACGGCGCATGAGAGATGGGACATCTCCGACGTAGCGATGAAATTTGGGTATTCGCATACAACCATTTCAAGAGTGTGCAATGAATATAGGGTATCGGGTAAAACATCAAATCTCCGACATCGGCGCGACCAGAAAAATACCTTGAAAGAACGGGACCGTCGATGACTGACGAGAAACCTTAAACGAGTTAGACGTGCAACACTTCCTCAAATTACTGCAGATTTCAATGCTGGGGTATTAAGAAATGTCAGCGTGCGAACTGTTGAACGGACCATCATTGATATGGGCTTTCGGAACCGATATCCCACTCGTGTACCGTTGTTGATTGTACGGCACATAGCCTCGCCTACGCCGCCATTGAACTGTTGATGACTGGAAACAAGTTGCCTGGTCTGACGAGTCTCATTTCCAATTGTATCGGGTAGATGGACACGTACTGGTATGGAGACAACCTCATGAATCCATGGACCCAACATGTCAACAGGGAACTGTTTAATCTGGTAGAGCCTCTGTGGTGGTATGGAGCGTTTGCAGTTGGTTTGATATGGGATCTCTGATACGTCTAGAGACGACTCTGGCAGGGGCAGGTGTGTAAGCAACATATCCTATCACCTACACCCATTTATGTCCATTGTGCATTCCGACGAATTTCGACAATTCCAGCGGGATAGTGCGACATCCCACAGTCGCTACCAAGTGGCTTCAGGAACACCCTTCTGACTTTAGACACTTCCACTGTCCGCCTAAATCCTCATACATGAACATTATTGAACCTATATGGGTTGCCTTGCAATGCGCTGTTCAGAAGAGATTTTTACCACCTGGCACTCCTACGGATTTGCGGACTGCCCTGCATTATTCGTGGTTTGAAAAACCTTCCAGGACACCTTCAGACATTAGTCGATACCATGCCACGTCGTGTTGCATCACTTCTGTGTACTCGTGTTGGCCCTAAACGATATTAGACAGGGGTACCAGTTTTTCTGGCTCTTCAGTGTATATATATAACGTTTTTTCGTTATGTAAGTGTTGAGGCAGCCGAAGAAGATTGCAGTCGTTAAAGTCCAAAATATTTTATTTCATTTCGAAAATAGGCAAAATTAAATTAGTTATCGAGTACTCAATAATAGATTAAACTTTTAAAAGATTATGGGAATATTAAAGCCATGGCCAGAAGTAGTGACGGCGTGACTTGCTTAGAGCGTTATATGATTACGAAAGAGAAAATTACGCAGACGCGGAGAGAATACCAAAAAGGGAAAAGTACCAAAGCTGAGGCTCGCGAAATATTGGGACTCGTGCGAGTCTAGTTACAGTAGAAGTGTTTTTATCATAGGATTGAAGTAGAATTAATTCGTTCGTAATTAATAAATAACTGTCGTTAAAAAGGATTTATTTAAAATAACGGAAATTTCTAAGTCATTACATATATATATATATATATATATATTAATAAAAGAAAACATTAACAACATGTTGTAAAAGAAAAACCAAAAGAATAAAAAGGAATAAAAAAGGCAACGTCCGGGGCGCGTCATCAGCAAGGGAAATTCCGAACGAGCGTAAACATAAAATTCGGTGTTTTCTGAACCCAAAACTCTAGCAATAAAGCCAAAAAGAGTTTGTTTCCCCGGAACACCGAACAAAAACCAAAGTTTGAAACGAAGCAGAAAGCCCAAGTCCAATTGAAAAAATAGAAATAAAAATAAAATAAAAGTCCAAGTCCATTAGAAACAAAACATATTAAATCCAAGCCCGAAACCAACAAAGCAAAACAAAAACGAAGAAAAAGGTGTCCAAACTCACCCAAAAATCCACAAATGAAGAGACAATGGATCCAAATGCAGAAACACGCTGGCCGAACAACCGTTCAAAAGTGCTGACGTGACAACGGTTGAAGTGGTTGCCAGTTAACTTTTAACGTCACGAGTTTCGGAAAATATTTTGCTAGGAGTGAGGAGTGAAGAGTCTTAGAGACCTTTTGTTGTCAGTGAGGACTTAGGAGCTTTTCTACGAGTATCAGTAAATAAGTAAACAAAAGACAAATAAACCAAAATGAGACTAACTGTAAAATAGATCAGAGGCAAATAGAATAAAGAAGAATATAGGCATTTTTTCTACAGAACGCTGTGGAATAAAGGTAAAAAATGGGAAATGGGAATCTTATTGCAATTAAGATTGTATTTGGAAAGTTCGATTTGTTTTTTCTTTGATTCTGAATTGTTCAAATATTTTTAATCCTTAGTAATTGATGTAATATTGTGTTTTTAAAGATCTTAATAGAGATATTAGAATTCCAAAAATTGAACGTATTAACATTAAATTTAAATTCATTTCTTTTGTCGTAGAAGCTTAAATCTAATTCGTTTTGACAATCAATATCAAGATCAAGAAAAATAGCTTCAATATTATTATTGTTAGTTTTTGTTAATTTTAGTACCTCATGATAAATATTCCCACTAACTGTAGAGAAATCTTTAAAATTTAAAATCAGGATGTCATCTATATATCTAAAAGCTGAATATAAACTTAAAATTGTATCTTTTCCGTAAAAGTGAAGAAATAGATTTGCACTTAAAGAAGAAAAACAAAACCCCTGTGGAATTCCTTTAATCTGTAAGAAAATACTTTTTTAGATGAAATAATTGAAGACGCATAAATTAATAATGTCTAACGGTCTAACGGTAACCACTACAACCGTTGGCACGTCAGCACTTTTGAACGTCTGTTCAGGCCCTTTGTTTCTGCATTTGGAGCCATTGTCTCTTTATTTGTGGATTTTTGGGTGAGTTTTGACACCTTTTTCTTCGTTTTTGTTTTGCTTTGTTGGTTTCGGGGTTGGGTTTAATATGTTTTGTTTCTAATGGACTTGCGATTTTATTTTATTTTTATTTTTTTAAATTGAACTTGGGCTTTTTGCATTGTTTCAAACTTTGCTTTTTGTTTGGTGATCCGTGGAAACAAACTCTTTTTGGCTTTATTGCTAGAGTTTTGTGTTCAGAAAACACCGAATTTTATGTTTACGCTCGTTCCGGATTTCCCTTGCTGATAACGCGTCCCGGACGTTGGCGTTTTTGTTCCTTTTTATTGTTTTGTTTTTTCTTTTCATGTTTTCTTTTATAAATATTTCACACTTTTCGATTGAACTGCTGCATTGGTGCATTCACCGCATTTGTGAAGTATTTTCTTCATATTTAAATCATTTATAGAATCACATATTTTTTTCACTTTTAAATCTTTTTCGCATTCTATGTTTATCATTTTTTGTCCATTTCCTAAAATTTTCCTAAAGTTTATTTCTTTTGGAATTGCACTTCTTCATTTTAAGTATTTTCTTAACTGTTATTGCATTTGTTTCTGATTTTGTTTATGTCTGTATATATATATATATATATATAAATCTAAATATAACTTATTATATATGATCATACAAAAAAAAGTAAACAAGGCATATCAAGAAGCAAATCCTAAACTAAAAAATACTTATTTGAACAATACAACCAAATTTAAAACAAAATCCATAGAAATGAAAATACTATAGATACCATGAACAAAAAATCAGGTATAAACATTTATATGTCAAAAAGTAAAAAACTCTGTTGTTATTAAAAGTATTGAAAAAGTCAATCCAAGTATATGGAGTTTTCAACAATTAATATAGCAGCTTGGCTGAGGACAAGCTTTAGCCAGATTAAATTAATTTTGCTGTACAAACCATCCCTGTTACTAAAGTTGTTGAAAAACAAACAGGGTACTTAACCCTAAAATGAAAGAAAAGTAATACACTAACCCTAACAATAAAACATAACTGTATAGATATGACTGAAATTCAGGATACAAATATGAAATACAACAATATATTGCACTATTATATTGCGCTGAAAAACAGTAAATATATCATTCAATAAAATACACATACATTTCATTAAACATTCAATAATCAGTGTCTCTACTTATCCTTACCAGAATACAACACTTTTAATATATACCGCCACTAAGCTTGACATCACATATTGCCAGTACTAGATTTCCAACTATGAAACAGCATAATTGACCAAATAATATAATTAATTTTGGATGTTAAGAAATAGTAAGATACCTATATTAAAAATCTCAAAACTATTTAAAAAATGTAATAAAATTATTTATCTAGATAATATTTGAAAGTTGGTAAAAATGTCTATTAAAAAGGAAAATTTCACTTGAAAGATCCTGGCGCCATCTATGTAATAAATCTGAAACCAATAACTCAATAACCAAATTTGAACAAAGTTACACATTACAAGTAGAATATGAAAGAACACTATCCTACAATCAAAGAAATAAAAATAATCCATTATATACCAATATGAAAGTTTTATTCTAAATGACCTAAATATTTCCTATCTATAAATACTCGTAGAAAACTTAATGGCATTCCATAATCTATTGCAAAAGAATAGAAATTTTTTATGTTCTTAATTCTATTATCAATGTCTGTTACTAAATTCTAATTATATATATATATATATATATATATATATATATATGTGTGATAATTTAATTTTTTAACTTTCCTAAATAATCAAAACGACACCTCATTTTAAATACTTCTACTTTCATCATAATTAACGGACTACAACTTTCTTTACAAGTCACGAGGTTCTAAAAGGGAAAATTCCCTCTTCTGAGTACTTAGGCGTTCTGCGCATTCATTTCTGCTTTTTTTCACGCCAGCATGTAATCATTCAACAACAACGCGCCGGGCGGGCGTAAAAACTTCTAAATTCTGGTCATGGAGCTGCAAATAAATGAAATACTTTTAGCTATGAAGAAATAAAACCTGATGCATAAATAAAATGAAGATTTGGACCAATATCGTCTTTTCCTTGAATTGAACAATGGACTGCCTTTTCTCCTTATATAAAGCCTGATCTTACAAAAGCCGTCAGGATACAATGCTCCTCCTTCGGGTAAACCCCGTACATGGTTTTCGAAGCCGCCATTCAGCTAAATAACAAAGTCGTCGTTCACGCCCGAATTCACGCACAATTGGATACCCACAAAAAAACGTCGTCATTCTAAATTTCTACTCGTCCATCTTCATGTTACTAATTTTGTAGTTCATCCTTTCTTCATTCAAGTATCTTTGAAGCCTTTATTTCAGCAAAAGTTCTGTTCTTCGAGAATACTCTTCAAATTTTTGTGTACAGTGATGTTCATAGTGCCGCCTTCTTTTTAATCATCGTGTTAATCTTTATGTGAATTTTCAATATTTCAAATGTGCAAGAATTCAAGTGGTGTGCATCATCAGTGATTACATTTTCTAAATCTTAATCTGCGAATAGTGCAAAAAAAAAAAAAAATGCAGCTTCTGGGTAGGGGGGAAAATAAAAAAAGAGATCATGATCTTCGTTGTTTTTAATGATGTTATTTTAAATTACTTTGCATTTATAATATATTTTCTTTGATAAATAGTTTTGTTTTGGTTGTGATATTAAATATAATACTGATCAGTATATTTTTGGTAAATTATGAAATATATTCTTTTGAAATATTAATTTGAATTTATTTAGTATCATTATATTTTTTGAGTGTATTGTTTATGTTTCATGCATAATTATTTCTGAATTTAGTATTTGCATCTTCATGAAATTATAATGAAAAGTAGTATTATTCTATGTATTTAATTGCAGTATTAAAGTAAATAGTTTAACATGTACTTATTTTAAAATTCCCTTAAATTTAAATTGTTTTCCGTAACTTGTGTTAAATTTTTCCTGCATGAATTTAAGATCTGGTAAAATAGTTAAAATGAATGACAAAACAAATGCTAAACCAGATGAATCTGGTATTGTAATGCAGGCTACTAATTCTGTCATTATCATCCCTTTTGACCCGAATAACTCTATGAATGTAAATTCTTGGCTTAAATACTTTAATGATAAATGTCAAGAGTATAACTTGGATGATAAATGGAAATTGAACAACATAACAGCATACTTAAAAAACAATGCCTTAACTGAATATGTAAATTCCTACGATACCATTAAAACTTGGAAGGAATTCGTTTCCTTTTTAACTGAAAGGTACATAGCCCCTAACCTAGTCAATTTGAGTGATTTCACTTCGAAATCATTTAAAGAAGGTGATGATATAACTTTATACTTCCAAGAAAAATTAAAAATAGGCAGACAATGAAATTTAGGTACAAGCATGATTCTTGAAGGACTTTCGGATGGCTTGCCAGTTAATCTAAGACAACTTTTGGCGATAAATTCCCCTAACAATCCCACAGAATGGCTCATAACGGCCACAAAATTGATAAAGATTCAAAAATCAGATGAAAATCAAATTAACCCTAGCCATTCTGCCACCCAAAATTTAAAAACAAACTCTGTTAGTGGTAACCAATGGCAGCCAAGAAATTTTAGACCCCATAACTTTACACCCAGGCAAAATTTTAGGCCAAATAATTTTCAACCAAATTCTCCTCCCAGGCAAAATTTCGGGCAAAATAACAATTACCAAACTCCTCCACCTAGGCAAAATTTCAGACCTTTTAGTAATGCTAACACCCATTTTCAAGAGAAACTACCACCTTCACCATGCTAGCTTTGCACAAAACAAGGCATTGCCAATGCTTATCATTGGGTACAAACTTGCCCATTTGGACTTTCCGCAGGACAATTACCATCTCCCAATCCTGCTCCACCTAATTTTGACCCTCCAAAGGAGGAAAATCAACAATGACAATTACCTACAGTATCCGGATACTACAAAAGAAACCCGTTGCCATGTGTTTTAGACACTGGTTCAACATTCTCTTTAATCCCACGTGATTTAGTGACAAAAAACCATTTAAAAATGACAAATGCTCAAGGTATAATTGTGCAGCAAACCCGGGGTACAATTAGCCTTACTTTAACATGTACATTTTCATTAAAAATTGGTACCATAAACAAAAATGTGACTATGTATGTTCTAGATCATACTTTACCTTATATAATCCTAGGAATGCCAGAATTGTCAAAATATGACATAACTATAGACTGCAGTAAACAAAAAATTTGTCAAAATGGAAAAAACTTAAATAAAAATCAAAATGATAAAAATCATTCAAATGATAAAAACAAACAAAACATTTCTTTACATATTTCTGAATGTAAACAAATAAACTCCCATTGTTCTCAGACCACTGAAGATCAGGTTAACCCTCCTCAGTCTGTCACAGAGAATAAATGTGAGTTAAGAAAAGAAGTAAAAGACATAATAAAAAATTTTGATTCAGTTTTTTCAAAGGACAAGTATGATGTTGGTGCACTCAGAGTTGAACCACAGAGAATTGTGCTCAATTCTGACTTGCCAGTTAGTTTGAGACCTTATCGTACTTCTCCTGTTGAGGAACAAGAAATAAAGAGTCAGGTTGAGAAATTGTTGCAAGCTGGTTTAATTAAAGAAAGTAATAGTCCCTATTCATCTCCTGTAACTTTAGCTTTTAAACGTGATGAGGGTAAAAAGACTCGATTATGCATAGATTTCAGGAAATTAAATGCTCTATGCAAATCAGACTCTGAACCCTTACCCCTCATGGATAGTCTACTAGATAAATTATCAAAAGCAAAAATTTTTTCCTCTTTGGATTTGGCTTCGGGGTATTGGCATGTGCCCATTCACCCAAAAGATACTGAAAAACTAGCTTTCTGCACAAATTTTGGCTTATATGAGTGGTGCAGATTACCATTTGGCATTAAAGTAGCTCCTGCCATTTTTAATAGATTAATTCAAAGAATATTAACTAAATATAAAATTGATTTTGCTTGCAATTATTTTGATGATATGATTGTGTACTCTTCATCTGAACTAGAACATTGGAAACATCTTAACACAATCTTTGAAATATGTGAAAAAGAAAACATTAAATTGAAACTATCCAAATGTGTTTTTGCCCAAACTAAAATTAGCTTTTTGGGTTATGAAATTGAACAAGGTAAAGTTTCCCCTAATAATGCTAATATTGAAACTATCAAAAAATTGCAACCACCCACTAATGTTAAAGAACTTCAAAGGTTCTTAGGTTCTGTAAATGTTTACAATAAATTTATTCCTAAATATGCTAAACTTAGATATCCTTTAAATCAACTTTTGAAAAAAGATATAAAATTTAACTGGACAAATGAATGTCAGGATGCATTTGACAAGCTTAAAGAAACCCTAACAACTAAACCGGTTTTAAATTTATATAACCCTGATGTAACTTGTCATGTTTTTGTCGATGCATCACAAAAAAGTGTTGGAGCTGTTTTGAAACAACCTGATGCCTCTGATGTTTTACATCCAATAGCTTATCATTCTAGAACTTTAAGAGACTATGAAAAAAATTATGCTATAACCGAGTTAGAATGTCTTGCAATAGTTGATGCTTTGGATAAATTTTACTATTACCTCCACGGTCAAAAATTTGTCATTCATACTGATCATGCGGCTCTCGTTTGGCTCAAAAATGTTAAAAACTTAAGAGGTAGGTTATTCCGCTGGTCATTAAAGTTAAGTATGTTTGACTATGAAATTAAATATCAAAAAGGTTGCACTAACATTGAAGCAGATATGTTATCTAGGCATCCAGTTTCTCACCATCTTCAACATGCAGTACATTTGTTAGACATAAATGAAATAAAAACTCAACAAAAAAATGATAATCTCTGTGGACCTAAGTATCATGAAGTTAAAGATGTAATAGTAATAAAAAAGAGAAATTTGTACAAAATAGTTGTGCCATTTTCATTAAGACTTAAATTGTTAAATCAAGCTCATGAACAATTTGGTCATCCTGGTGTCCAAAAAATGTTAAATTTAATTACTCCTCAGTATTATTGGCCTAATATTACCTCTGATATAACTGAATTTGTTAAACATTGCTCTGTTTGTCAACTTAACAAAAAGCGAAAACAAAAACGATTTGGCCTACTCCAACAAGTACCTCCTACTAGTACACCTTTCGAATGTATTTCTGTAGATACTGTTGGAGGTTTCAATTATTACAACTCAACAAAAAATTTCTTCATATTGTGATTGACCATGCGACAAGACATGTTTGGGCTTTTCCTTCAAAAAATGAAAACTCTGAAACTTACATTAATATTCTAAAACAAATTTTCCAAATTCAAGTCCCTGTAAAATTATTAACTGATAGAAATGCTGCGTTTACTTCCTCTCGATTTAAAAAATTCCTAAGAAATTATAATGTTAAACATCTTTTAACCACAGCACATCACCCACAAACAAATGGCAAAGTTGAACGTGTTAATCAATCATTAGTAACTAGGCTTAAATGTAAAGTTAATTCCACTTCCACTAAAGTCCCTTGGACTAAATTATTAGAAAGTGTTACTAATGAGTATAACTTAACTCCCCATTCGATAACCAAATATCCACCTGCCTACTTGTTGCTTGGTACATTACCTTATGATTCCCCTATTGGTCAAAATAGTTATTATGAACCTGTTAACGAAGCTCGTAATTTGGCTTTACAAAGAACAATAGATTACCATAACAAAAACAAAATAAGATATGATGCACGTTTTGTTGACAAGAAATTTAACCCAGGTGATCTTGTTGTTTATGAAGAATTCCATTATCCCAATACTAGAAAATTAACTCCTCCTTTTTCTGGCCCATATGAAGTTATTAAACAATGTTCTGAAGTAACTTATGAAATTAATAAACCAAATCCTTTAACAAAACAAGCCACACAAATTGTGCATATTTCTAAATTAAGATGTTTTCATTCACCAGATAAACTTAAATTAAGTCATGAGTAATAAATTAACTACATAAAAAAAAGCTTGTCCTGCCTTTATAATTCTGTCCTTTTTGGTAAGAGTCAGTCCGTTCTAAAATCATTTCCCCATGGAGGGCTGAGTCTTACATATTTTTCTTCTTTGGTGTTTCCCAAAGAACAAAACGATGATAAAGGAAATGAGACTTCCTGTTTTAAAAACAGTGTTTAACAATATTGTGTTTTGTTTTGTGCATTGTCTCTCTCTCTGGGAGAATGCATGAAACAGATCACAAAGACCTTGTCCGTTTTTTGCCCAGACTTGGTGATACTCCCAGTTGCTTAGGCGACATCATCAAGATTAATAAAAACATACTTTTGTCACTGTTGTTAAACTCAATGAAATGTCACTGACATCAAACATTAGTATATTCTTATTTTTCTATTTGAAACATTTGTATTTTTATTTATCAATGTTTTTTTCATGCCATTTTAGTTGAATATACAATTGAATATTTACATTAAATTATTTTTTTCATATAAACAAATCAATAGTTCAATTACTATTGAAAGAACTTTGATTTGAAGAACTTTTCATCACATGAATGGAACTTTTTTCTACAGTCAACTAGCTAGCGTTTATTGGAGTACTCCAGGGAACATACATAATTTAAAATTTTTGTGTACATATTGAAATAATTTTTATATTTAAATGAATATTTTCTATGTTTTTGTAAATATCCTTGCATTTATATTTTTACTTGTACTCACTGAAGTACCTTTGAAAAATGTGTAAATCTTATTGTACTTTTGTTGTTGATATTTTTAAAGTCAAGCCCATGACCAGCAATTAAAACAATTTATCAAAATTTTAATAATATTTTAAAGGTAACTTGTACAACTTCGCAGGTTTTGCGATAGCAAGGGCCCTGCTGTCGTACGACTCTTGCGGAGGGGGGAAATTGTGATAATTTAATTTTTTAACTTTCCTAAATAATCTTAACGACACCTCATTTTAAATACTTCTACTTTCATTATAATTAACGGACTACAACTTTCTTTACAAGTCACGAGGTTCTAAAAGGGAAAATTCCCTCTTCTGAGTACTTAGGCGTTCTGCGCATTCATTTCTGCTTTTTTTCACGCCAGCATGTAATCATTCAACAACAACGCGCCGGGCGGGCGTAAAAACTTCTAAATTCTGGTCATGGAGCTGCAAATAAATGAAATACTTTTAGCTATGAAGAAATAAAACCTGATGCATAAATAAAATGAAGATTTGGACCAATATCGTCTTTTCCTTGAATTGAACAATGGACTGCCTTTTCTCCTTATATAAAGCCTGATCTTACATATATATTATATACCATTAAAACCCAAATAGCATTTTCATCTTAGGAATCAATTATGTCACATTGTTTCCAAATTTATAAGCGCCAACCGTCTGTGAGGGCCAATTGTTGGAAAAAGACAACAAATATAGGAGTAAATCTCCAATATATATTAAGAAAAGAAAGAGAAAATTAACTAAATGCTTACTGCTTGAAAATCATAACAAAATATGATAAAAGCTAAGTACGAATTTACAGTTCCGCATTTATTGTGAAAATATTTTAACTAAAATATGTTATATATGCTATATTAAATCATTATTAATAATTAAACTACAGATTTATATTTTTTTAAGAACGTTATATTAAACTACTTTTATTTGATATTAACATTCAAATAATGACGTAATTCTTCATATTATCATTTGCAAACTATTTATAATAAAAGTGGCGCCATCTACTAATGTTAAGATGTACTAAATTCTCACTGAAATCAAAGGATATGAATACTTCAAATTAATCAATTCTAATGTAGTATTCTTTTATATATATATATATATATATATATATATATATATATATATATATCAATGTCATGAAAATCAATAAATGTTGAAATAAAATGGAGAGACTGTAGTTAATCGGTAATAAAAATCGGCGATAAAAATTCAATCAAGAAACAAATTCAGCACCTTATAAATAACCTTAATAGTAATGAAATTCCTACCTCCTTCTACGAACCTTTAATTATTCGCTTTAAGATATAAGTAAAGGATTGCATATTAGAGCTATGCTGACGCAGTTCTAATACTGTGGTAGGGTCTCTCAAGCCAGACAGGTCAAATGTGATTACCTCGAAAACGTATCTTTCAGTCGTTTATTAACCCACTGACTGCCACAACGGCTTTACCGGCCCGTCATGCAAACTGCCAGACAAACGGCCGAGCGGCCGAAGTGTCGCATGCTTATTTCCTTCCCCTTTTCAAAAGGGTACGGAAAATTTGCGGAACAATCTTATGTTGTTAACAATGGTTGTTTCCCCTCCCACTGTCACTCTTGATTGATGTCTCCAGTAAGTGTTCGAGGGCAGATGCTTTATTTACATTACTCTTTCTGCTTGCTAACTGCTGAAATGCCTGAATATTGGGAAGTTTTATATCAGGAATAAATTAACAATATATCGTTTGCTGATATTGATGAATTCTATTTAGTTTTAATGAATTTCAGAGTGGACATTTTTTAATGTATATTATTATAAAACCAATATCGGAAAGTATGTAAACAAAATGTGCTGATTTTTAAAAAATAAAAATTGCGTTTGTAGTATTTCTTTTTTCAAGCAGTATTTTAGTCTTAATTATGAATATAATGACTTAAATATTCGTACTTTAAAAAGTCTTACTGATAAAATATAAAATCCATTGATTTTTTTAGTAAATTGAGTTTGTAACAATATAAAGTATTTTCCAAAGCTAAATCTTTTTCCTACCAATAATTTAAACCGTCTAAATTATAAATGGAATGAATTAAATATTCATACTTCAACAAAATCCTACAGATCATTTGAACATTGGCAAATATTAGATATTCAGAGTGCTGTTCAAGTCAGAAAATGTAATTTTTAAAACAATAATGCAATTAAAAGTTCCCGTTGATTAGAATATCCAGGGTTTAATTGTTACATTCATAAAAATTCGACATTTTTCTTTTCTTCGTAGCAATTACATTTTGTGTTTAATAACAATTGTGCGCCTTCAAAAGGTATTTATAAGGAAAAGGACAGGTTTTGACTTCGTTACTTTTAGCAGTATACCAACAATATTTATAAATAGTAAGTTTCACCTAGAAAGAGAATATCATGCCCAAGTAAATATTCTCTGTCCGGTGTCGCCTCTTTTGTTCTGCTTTGTAATTTTAAATTCTGTAATTTTTAGCAAATTTTTATTTATTTACTCTGGAAATAATTTTGCTTTTTATACGTTTATCTTAATGATAGTTTCCAACTTTTGAACTTTTTTTCTCTTTTAGATACTAATAAATAAATCGGAGCAATTGCTCTAGAAATAAATTTCTTTATAATTAAATAAATCAAAATTATTTTAGGTTTTAATAAATTTAATATATTACTTGGTTACAGTGAGTTATCTAGATGAGTACATTCTCGAAATAAAATAAAAATACAACTCTTAAATGATCAAATTTTTCTGACGCAGCAATGATTCTAAAATGGTACCTTCATGCTCATTAAAATCTAATATCATGTTTTCGCATCAAATTTGTCTTTTCCTGTTATAATCATATACAGCAGTAAAAAATAAAGCTTTTAGAAAATATTTTACTGAAAATATATAGTTTTATCACAATTTGTAAACGACCCCTATTCAGTCAGCAAGGGTTTGGATACGATAAAGGGGTCGGTAAAAGCACCCCCACGACGCAAATGACCCCTTGCTTACCAGAAGGGGGAGGGAAATGTTTAACTACTTTCATTTCTGTCTTCGATCGTTCTAGGTTTTAAAAGAAATAGATTTCAAAGCACTGTGGCTTTCAGAGGGTTAATGCATTTCAAATGCAAATAGTATTTAACACTTACCGTTTCCAACTTAATTTTTAATTCCACTCTTTTCCTTTATTATCTTCATTCCTTAATTTTTAAATACACCTTAATTTTAAATACACTCCTTTCCTTTTTTATCATCATTCCTTAATTTTTAAATACGCCTTAATTTTTAAATACACTCTTTTTCTCTTTTCATCATATCTTTAATCTTCATCGTCTTCTCAATGTAGATCGCTTTCATCTTTGTTTCCACCGATTTCATAATCTTCATCGAAACTCCCCCAACCTTAGAAGTTTGGCTCAAAAGAATGTAATTTGATATTTTGTAAACATCCGCACCCTACATGACG
Organism: Araneus ventricosus; assembly: GCA_013235015.1. Lineage (NCBI taxonomy): Eukaryota > Metazoa > Arthropoda > Arachnida > Araneae > Araneidae > Araneus > Araneus ventricosus. The sequence goes on along the minus strand of BGPR01010963.1, from coordinate 36,224 downwards.
CGTTAGGTTCATTCCTTTGTCACGTCTCCCGTTGGCTGCAACTCTCAGTTTTTGGTTCGTAAAATGATTTCTAATATTTGGTATTTCATTCAAATTCTTGGTTTATCATAATGTTGGGGGTAACGGACAGTGTTTTTAGCTTTATGCCAGCACTGTTCGCAGAAATCATTATGATTTCACTAATTTTTTAGCGGTTCGTATAGATTTTACTTACCCTGATGAGCATCTTTACGCTTTTACCTATTAACTACAGTCTCTCCATTTTATTTCAACATATTTTGACTTTCATGACATTGATATATTTTCCACAAATCTTCTTGAATTGCAGCATTATTGCGCATTCGTGGCGTTTGTGTTATATATTTCTATATTATTTTATCTCCCCCCTTTTATATATATTCCCCTTTTGATTATTTTCTCTCTATAAGAACTCTCGGCTTTTTCTTACCGCAGATTTTTTTCTTGACATTCTGTTTTATGAATGTTTATGTTGTATATGTTGCTTTAACAATTATGCTATGATTGTTTCTTATTTGTTTTATATATATATATATATATATATATATATATATAAGTATTTGCCTCTTCTAACTGCAGGTCGCCTCAACATGGCAATGAGAGTCATTGCTACCCACGTCAAGGACAAGCGCATCATGGTGATCAAGATGTGTCCTGGCGAGTTGAAGACGGACACGGGTACAGACAAGGCTATCCTGGAAATAAAAGAAAGCATTTGGACTATGATCAAAACTTTACCCAAGCTCCCTATTGGAAAAAATTTCTTTTCCGGTAAAAAAAAATATACCGGCTTATGAAACACCGGTTCCGGTATGATACAGTATCATACCGGAACCGGTGTTTCATAAGCCGATATAAGGTTCTAGTATCATACTGTATCCGGTACGATACCGGTTCCAGTATGAACCACCGGGCCTAGTGTGATACTGGTTCCAGTATGAAATTGGATCCAGAACCAGTATCAAACCGGAACCAGAAACAGTATCAAACCGGTATCATGCTAGAATATTGATTACGTTATAGTACTGGATTATGTACCTATTATGGAGCACAGGATTTATCATATTAACATAATTAAATCATTCAATAGCAAAATGTGAAACATCAAATTAAAGAAGAATAAAGAAAAAAATGTTTAATAATAATGATATATTAAAATTTTACAAATTGTCACAGTGATTTACAGATTGATTATATTAAAAATGTATATCAATTGTTTATTAGTGTAATGAAGTAGTGCAAATTTATTCATTTATTAAGTGTCTTATGCAAGGATGTTCTGACTGTTACAGTGAATAAGAATGGAAACTTTTCAAATCATATTTTATATATCCTGGAATGAAATATTTTGTACTGTTCAGAAGTGCAATGTTTTGTATATCCAGGAATGAAATTTTTTGAAGTGTACAGAAGGGTAATATATTGCACTAGGGGGTTCTGCCACCTGCTCGCTAAAGCTCGCCAACCCACAGCAGGATTGCGTTGCAATCCTCTCGGGTTTTCTACACAAACCTTTTTTTCTTCGCTCGCTACAATGAAAACACTGTGTGTCTGTTGCAAAATGCAACGATACAGAACTTTTTGTGGTTCAGCAACCCACCAGATGGCACCACCTATCGACTACTGGTCAACGGACGCGTTGATCTGCGCTTGTACAAAAGAGTTTCAGTTCGACAAAAAATGAAAAGAAAGAAGGAGCGTCGAGACTGCGATCTGGGACACGAGCCCTAAAGATGATGATACCGCAGCAGTAGGTGGATAGGACAGGCATAAATGGTGCTGGAATCTTCGCTACAAATAGCCTAACATAATGACACCCCGGGGTAAGACGTGCCGAAAACAAGGTATGTGATTTTTTTTTGAATTGGCCAATTCGCGACTCTCGAAAAACGGACAATACAACGGGTATTGCCGGACATTGAAATGAGTGATGCCGTAGATGATAACGTTGGACGTTAATGTCATTTACTATACTAATCAAGATTGTAGCTGTATATATATTTGATGTATGTTTCCAGAGGAAATTAGGTAGAACAATAAATTTGGCATTGAGCAAACACCGTGTCATTCTTGAGTAACTCGGTATGTTTCAACGGCCACTTCAGGCGTCACAACACCACATTTAATATTTAATATATTTCTTTTGCAGTGTGCTACCACAGTGAGTAACCATGTATATTCTACTTGTAATATTTAGGCTATTCTTTAACAGTGTCCTAGCAAAAATATTGCAAAATCTTGATATATATATATATATAAGAATCAGCTTTATTTTGCTTCTGGAGCTTTAATTTAAATCAACACAGAATAAAATATTTTAGACTCAAAAACATATTTTTCTTCAAATAAAACTTGCAAAGAAAACTATGAAAGTGATAAACAAAAATTAATACCGTTGCAGTTCAAAATTTAAATTATACACAAAATATAAGCTACATATATATAAAAGCTACATACATAAAAAATATTAATGTTCATGTTATTTCTCTGTAAACACAATTACATACCTCTTTGGTCGAAGAGATCACTGAAACACTATCAAATAACCTGGCTCTAGACAAACCAACATAAAGTTGGCCATGTGTAAAAACAGGATTAGTTAATACCAAGCACACCTTATCAGAAGTTTGGCCTTAGGATTTATTAATGTTCGTAGAAAATGTCAAATGTACACTTAATTGTTTTAAAACTAAAAGGAATATTATTGTCAGATAGGATGAGTGGTATTCTGCGAATTAAAAATGTTTCTTTTGAGCTTGACTCAATCATTTCTGCTTCAATAACGTTACGCTATAGTTTTGTCAGTATTAGCCTTGTTGTACAGCCCATTGCACAGGCCTTTTGAAAGCATCATATTTTGAAGAAGCATTATCACTGCACTTTCATTTACCACTTGTTGTTGGTTTGGCAAGTGAACCGCCAACCTCATGATTACATGAGATTTTGCTGAGAGAGAAAATTCACTGAGTCTCCACATCGTTTCAGAAACACTTGTATATATCTACCATTTAAAAATTTAAAATTTCATCATTGTTTAAAAGACCATCAATTGACTGAAGTCTAACTAAAGCTGCATCGTGACCTTTATAGACATATTTATATAGGTACTTAACAATCTTCGCAGATGCACACACTTCAACATTTATATGGGCATTGAATTTTTTCATCAACCAAACGTTGTAAGTTATTATATACTGGTACTATCAACTATATATACTATTGAAAGATTTTTCCGCTGTTGTGTAGAATGCTAAATGCATTACGAACCGCAAACCTGTAGGAATAATATTGCAACTGTGTAACCCTAATACATTTTGCACATCTTCTTTCTTTAACATGTTCCATGTTGGAATTTCAATCGCGTTCTCCATTCGGAAATAGAAGAGGATAAACCATAGGATCGCTGCACTGATTAAGTGGTGAAATATTTTTGTAACTGTCAGCAACTGGATAGATGCAAATATCTCGATTTGCTGGGTGCTCTCCGACAAATATTGCAGCAACCTCTGTCTTTGAAGTAGGTGCATTATATCTGCACAAGTCTAAATCTGGATGTTCTATAAAATGCAATTTAACATTTACAGCTGGATTAGATTGTATCAAATGATGCACCTGCAGATATGATTCAGAAAATGGATTTATTCTTCGTAATAAAGTCTCAACATTCTCCATTAAAGAGCGAAGGCAGATTTGATTATTCTCCATACGTCTATTACTTGCTTCAATGGAGTCAAATATGTACAATTGTCCATAGCCAGGTCTGTTTCGTTCATTTGAACTGAGAGGAAAACCCATAAGATAAATCTGACCATGTACATGGAAGCTATATGGACATGTTCCAGGAGGTGCCTTTATTTCAACCCCCATAGATACAAAGGCTAGAGCAGTATTTTATTCTCTAATCTGCTGTCGATAGTCTTTTGCTTCCTGTGAATTGCTGCAGAGTAATTCTTTGAAAAGTTGAGGAGCTTCTGTCAGATTTGGAAGACGAACTTTCCCATCATGACAGCATTTTTTATATTTTTTACTCGAGTTCACTTCGTTTTTGCAATAAAATGCATCACAAAATTCGCACACCTCAGACATACAGCTATGTTCCGGGACATTCACCTCAATTTCAGAATGAACACTATTTGCATAAATTGATCAGAACGTTTTTTGGCTCGCCTGAGTTTATCAGCTTCATTTCTAGCTGATCTTCTTTGAAGTGTTTTATCAAGATTTGTATTTGAATGTCCGATTGCTGCTCCTCCTCAGATTGTAATAAAGGTCTTTCAAACTCATTTGCATGAAGAATTTAAAGAAATGTAGAAAAAAACCCTTTCAGCACTTTCCACCACGCTTTGACAGTAGCCGATTGTAAACAAACCTGTCGTAGCTATCTGAAGAAAAGACTTTTCTCCATCACGTACTATTTCCACCTTAGCGTTTTATATATACATAGACTTTCAATGCATATAATCATAATTTTATGCATGTTTTTGTATATATCGTGGAATAGAGTTGAATCATTTTTAAAAAATGTTTAAGATCATTCTTTTCGAATTTGCCAATCGCAGGGCATAAGAGATATTCGTTATTTTTCAATATATCAGTATATATGGCTTGTTATAATTTTTAAAAAGCAGATAACATTTAAACATGTATTATAATCTATATATATATATAACGCTAAGGCGGAAATAGTACGTGGCGGAAAAGTCTCTTCTGCCGATGGCAACGACCGGTTTGTTTACAACCGGCAACGGTCGAAACTGTTAATTCATAAATAAACAGAACCTTCATTTTTTCTTCCAAAACTTGAAGTTTTTCTACATTTTTTAATTTGAACTTTTTGTGAACACAAGGAGTACTGCCTTTGCAGCTAAAAATCCCCAAAACCCTTCAAATCAATCCATCGATAATTCAATGCAAATCGTGCAGCAAGTGATTTTTCTGATCAACTTCGGCGAATCGTGTTCCTTCTCAAATTGAGGTGAATGCCCCGGAACATAACTGTGGCAATATGTCTGAGATGTGCGAATTTCCGAGTAAAAATATACCATGCTGTCATGATGTTTAAGTTCGTCTTAAAAATCTAACAGAAGCTCCTGATCTTTTGAAAAAATTGTTCTGAAGCCATTCACAGGAAGCAAACAACTATCGACAGCAGATTCGAGAATATAATGCTGCATTAGCCTTTGCATCTATGGGGGCTGAAATAAAGGCGCCTCCTAGAACTGGCACATATTGCTTCCATATACATGGTCAGATATATCATATGGTTTCTCCTCTCTATTCAAATGAAGGAAACAGACCTGGCTATGGACAATTGTACATATTTGACTCCAGTGAGGCAAGTAATAGACGTATGGAGAATAATCAAACCTGACTTCACTCTGTAATGGAAAAGTTGGACACTTTATTACGAAGTATAAACCAATTTCCTGAATCATATCTGCAGTTGCATCATTTGATACAATCTAATCCAGCTGTAATTGTTAAATTTCTTTTTATGGAACATCCAGATTTAGACATGTGCAGATATAATGCACCTACTTCAAGGACAGAGGTTTCTGCAATATTTGTCGGAGATGACGGAGAGCCTCCATTAAATCGAAATATTTGCAACTATCCAGTTGCTGATAGTTAATACAAACAAAAATATTTCACCACTTAATGAGTGCAGTGATCCGATGGTTTATCATATTCTAATTCCGAATGGAGAGTCGGGTTGGAATTCCAACATGGAACATGTTGAAGAAAGGAGATCTGCAAAACATATTAGGGTTACGTAGTTGCAATATTATTCCTGCAGGTTTGCTGTTCGTAATGCATTTAGCATTCTACATAACAGTGGAAAAATATTTCAACAGTATATATAGTTGATAGTACCAGTATATAGTTCCTTACAACGCTTGGTTGATGAAAAAATTCAATGCCCATATAAATGTTGAAGTGTGTGCGTCTGTAAAGAGTGTTAATTACCTATATAAATATGTCTATAAAGGTCACGATGCAGCTTTAGTTAGACTTCAGTCAAATGATGGTCTTTTAAACAATGATGAAATTTTAACTTTTTTAGATGGTAGGTATGTAAGTGTTTCTGAAGCAATATTGAGACTCAATGAATTTTCTCTCTCAGAAAAATCTCAAGTAATCATGAGGTTGGACGTTCACTTGCCAAACCAACAACAAGTGGTAAAAGAAAGTGCATTGATAATGCTTCTTAAAAATCTGATGGCTTCAAAAGGCCTGTGCAATGGGCTGTACAACAAGGCTAATAGTGACAAAACTATAGCGTAACGTTATTGAAGCAGAAATGATTGAGTCAAGCTCAAAAGAAACATTTTTTAATACCAGAATACCGCTCATCCTATCTGACAATAATATTCCTTTTAGTTTTAAAAGGAAATAATTAACTGTGCATTTGTCATTTTCTACGAACATTAATAAATCCTAAGGCCAAACTTCTGATTAAGTGTGATTGGTATTTATTAATGGTAACTAATCCTGTTCTAACACATGGCCAACTTTATGTTGGTTTGTCTAGATCCAGGTTATTTGATAGTATCTCAGTGATCTCTTCGACCAAAGAGGTATGTAATTGTGTTTACAAAGAAATAACTTGGACATTAATATAACCCTTTTATATGTATGTAGCTTATATTTTGTATATAATTTAAATTTTGACCTGCAACATTATTAATTTTTAAAAAATGTATATCCATTGTTTAAGAGAATTCTCTTTTAGTGTAATGATGTTGTACAAATTTGTTCATTTATTAAGTGTCTTATGCAAGGATGTTCTGACAGTGAATAATAATGTAAACTTTTCGTATCATGATTTTTATATGCAGGAATGAAATTTTTTGTAGTTTTCAGAATGCAATGTTTTGTATATACAGGAAAGAAATTTTTTGTAGTGTTTAGAAGGGCAATATATTGTATTTTCAATGCATATATTCATAATTTTATTTATGTATTCGTATATATCGTGAGTAGATAGAAAATGAGAGTTCAGCGACATCAAGTTTCTAAGGTTCTGCTATACCCCCTCCCCTCTCCCCGTCTTCCCTATCACTTCTCAGATAAAGAATTTTCAAGATAAGGAATTTTCAAGATAACGATTCGAGATTAGGACTAGAGATATGGATTTATTTTTGTTATCGGTCTTTGGAACTTTGAAAAATTTTGGAAATGTTTTTAGGGACTTGGGATTTCTTGACTTGCTTCCTTATGTTATTAATTATTATCAATTAGAGATATTAATCTTTGATAATTGTAAACGTGGTCAAATACTCATGCTGAAATCAAGTGGTGATAATATTTTTTAAAATAATTATTTTGGGTATTTTATTTTTCGTGTTTTTATTTCAACTTGTTTAAGGGTGGGTTCGAACTTCAAAAATTAAGCCCAAGAAACTTCTTGATAAGGAATTAATTATTTTTCTCTCTGCCTTTCGAACTTGGACTTGGTTTTTTCAACATCCTTTACAATTAATCTCTCTCTCATATATTTGTGTCAATCATTACTTATTGTTAATTAAAATAAAGCAATTAAAACTTAAAAATTAAAATAAGGCATTTAAGCATAAGAATTTAAAATTAAACAATTTTCAATTGTTACTTAACATTAATTAAAACAAAGCATTTAAACATGAGAATTGAAAACTTTAAAATTAATTAGCAGG
>BGPR01010963.1:13020-23533 GCA_013235015.1 Araneus ventricosus | reverse complement strand
CCTGCTAATTAATTTTAAAGTTTTCAATTCTCATGTTTAAATGCTTTATTTTAATTAATGTTAAGTAACGATTGAAAATTGTTTAATTTTAAATTCTTATGCTTAAATGCTTTATTTTAATTTTTAAGTTTTAATTGCTTTATTTTAATTAACAATAAGTAATGATTGACACAAATATATGAGAGAGAGATTAATTGTAAAAGGATGTTGAAAAAACCAAGTCCATAAAAACATTTCAAAAATTTTTTAAAGTTCGAAAGCCAGATACAAAAAAATAATTAATCCCTTATCAAGAAGTGGCTTGGGCTTAATTTGTTAAGTTCGAACCCACCCTTAGACAAGTTGAAATAAAAACACGAAAAATAAAATACCCAAAATAATTATTTTAAAAAATATTATCACCACTTGATTTCAGCATGAGTATTTGACCACGTTTACAATTATCAAAGATTAATATCTCTAATTGATAATAATTAATGATATAAGGAAGCAAGTCAAGAAATCCCAAGTCCCTAAAAACATTTGCAAATTTTTTTAAAGTTCCAAAGACCGATAACAAAAATAAATCCATATCTCAAGTCCTAATCTTAAATCGTTATTTTGAAAATTCTTTATCTGAGAAGTGATATGGAAGGGAGGGGGAGGGGAGGGGGGGAGGGCAGAACCTTAGAAACTTGATGTGGCTGAACTCTCATTTTCTATCTACTATCGTGTAATAGAGTTGAATGATTTTTTAAAAAAATGTTTAAGATAATTCTCTGATACATCAATGCCTGTTGAATTTGACTACCTCATAATTTTACTATATGAAGAAGGTCCTTTTCAGGGCCAAAAAATTTTATTCCTTCTTGATTAAGGTGAAAGCATTAAAAGGATATCAGCTTACGACTTTTATTTATTCGTAATACTGTCTTTTTTTATGTTCATAGTGATAAGATGCAAGACCGCAATCTCTTTCTTAATAATATTAAATCTAATTTGTTTTTATAATTATATTTGTATTAATTTTGCAACTCTTACTCATTTGTTTATCACTTTTATAATTTTCTTTGTATGTTTTATTTGAAGAAAAATGTCTTTTTGAGTCTAAAATATTTTATTCTGTGCTGATTTAAATTAAAGAACCAGAAGCAAAATAACGCTGATTCATATATAAAAATAAAGATTTTGCAGTATTTTTGCTAGGACACGCAGTGTTTTCATTTTAGCGAGCGAAGCGAGCAAACCCGGGGGGATTGCAACGCAATATCACTGGGTGTTGGCGAGCATTAGCGAACAGGGGCAGAGCCCCCTAGTAATAACTCATTTTATTTTAAAAATTTAGATTGCGCTTACTTTAGGGGGCTTATCTCTCTCCCTCCGCGGATCCGTTTCCATACATATATATCAAACATTTTATACCATTCCATTTATACACATATTCAAATTTTTTATATTACAAGTATTTATTGTTTCGCTCTTATAACAAGTATTTGAATCAATATACTGTCTTAAATACTCCTAGCATTTATACTGGTTCAAAATTTCCAGTATGTTTTCATATTGGTATCAAAATTTCCAGTATGTTTGAAAACTGGTATCAAAATTTCCTGTATGGCATCAAACCGGCTTCAAAATTTCCAGTATGATTTCATACCGACTTCAAAACTTCCGGTATGTTTTTACTGGTTCCGGTTTCATTTTGATACCGGTATTTTGAATTTTTTCCAATAGGGTTGAACGAATCTCATCACGTCACTTTCAACGATAGGACAGGAAATCCGTAACCGTATTAAGAACGTGACGTATAAAGGAATACAGTGAAGGAAAGAATGTATGAAGCTCTTTCTCAGTGTAAGCTGAAAGTGGTCAGTTGTATTTCGATGTCTGCTTTATGCAAACTTCCAATGAAAAGTGTGTGCAAATGTTTATAAGAATTTTTTGATCATAAGAGAATAGTAATTCTAATCTAAAGATCATAGAATTTTCGTTTATTTTTCTAGCGAAGAAAGAGTTATACGAATTGGAAAATGTTCAACAAAAGACAAATAATATATATATTCAGCTGTATTTAAAAATCATATGATAGAAATTGATAAAATATAAATATATAAAATAAAGCGAAGCTAGACATACAAAGTTTAATCTTTGAAAATTTATTTTGTGTAAGCATCTTACGATCATAATTACAGTCCGCAAAATATCTAGTCGAATATTTGTCCTAACCCGGTGTATTTATTACGATTATTAAACCGATTTATTTATTATGATTATTAAACCGATTTATTTATTATTTAATTGAATGGTTGATAAAAATTTTTTTTCTATTCAATTTATTTAAGTCGTAATAAATAAATCGAGTTGAAAAATATTATTTCAACTCGATTTATTTATTCTGATTTAAATTAATGGTTAAAAAATTTTTATTTCGACTCGGTTTATTTATTCTGATTTAAATTAATGGTTAAAAACCTTTTATTTCGACTCGGTTTACTTATTATAATTTAAATGATTGGTTGAAAATTTTATTTCAATCGGGTTTATTTATTATAATTTAAATGAATGGTTGAAAATTTTATTTCGACTCAATTTATTTATTTTGATTTAAAGAATAGATAAAAAATATTTTGACTTGATTTAATTAATTCATAATAAATGAACCAAGTCAAAATGTTTTTAACCATTCATTTAAATCAAATCAAATAAATTGAGTCGAAATAAAATTTTCAACCATTCATTTAAATTATAATAAATAAACCCAGTCGAAATAAAATTTTCAACCATTCATTTAAATTATAATAAATAAACTGTTAATACCCGGATGCAGCCAATGCTCACGTGACTCCAAGTACACTCGTGTAAAAAATTAAGGAAAATTTCGTAAAATGCGTTCAAAAATCAGTTCTGGAGAATTGTGTGACATTCAATCGAGTATCATACACATTTTGCAGTGAAGAGTTGGTCACGCGAGCAATTAGGGGGACCACCAGAAAGGGATGACGGCGAAAATGGAGTTTCACCCATCCTGTTTCACAGAAAGCTGATAACGAGATGCAACTTTTATCAATGGTTATGGTTTAATGTGGATAATACGTACATGCATTTTCATAAACACAGCACAAATATTCGGGAAAATATAAAGGTTTTCTTTAAAAATCTCAAATTTTTCCGCATGTGTTTTGCTTATAACATGCAGAGTTGTCAATCAAATTATACGAAATATGCAGAGCACTCGACAATATGTTTCAGAAGTATTGTATTAAAATCCCAAGTACATACGTTGAATATTAGAGGAAATATGAGTGTTTCTACTAAATACTTTTTTACTGCGCATGTGCGAGACGCAGCGGAATTTTTCTTTCATAAATTCAAATCCAGATATATAGAGCAACTTTAAAAAAAATTCCTGTTGAATCCCATTAAAATTCAGGCGGATATCGGCATTTCAGTGAGGTGAATTTCAATTTCTCTTGAAGAGAAGATAAATGATGACGGTTCTTGCACAAACTGATATTTTCTAAACTTGAATATTCGAATGGTATTCGAAGAAATGCAATTTAAATAATGTATTTAATTTATAAGTGTACATGATGGTGGTATTCGTGATATTCAATTTTCCTAAAATCAATGTTACTGTTCAAAGATTCAAATTTAAAAAATATTAGTTTGTACAAGAACCCTCATCACTTAGCTTCTCTCAAAGAGAAATTTAAATTCACCTCACTGAAATGCCGACAGGTTTCTGAATTTTAGCGGGATTCAACTGGAATTTTTTTTTAAGTTGCTCTATATATCTGGCTTTGAAGTTATGAAAGAAACATTCCTCTGTGTCTCGCATATGCGCAGTAAAAAATTATTTAGTACAAACACTCATATTTCCAGTAATATTCAACGTATTTACTTCAAAGTTTCATAAAATACTTCTGTAACATATTTTCAAGTGTTCTGCAAATTTCGAATGATTTGAATGAAAACTCCGCATGTTATAATCAAAACACATGCGTAAAAATTTGGGATTTTTTAAAGAAACATTTATATCTTCCCGGATATTTGTGCTATGCTTACGAAAATGCATGTAAATATTATGCACATTAAACCATAACCATTGATAAAAGTTACATCTCGTTATCAGCTTTCTGTGAAACAGGATGGGTCAAACTCCATTTTCGCCTTCATCCCTTTCTGGTGGTCCCCCTAATTGCCCCCTTGACCGAATCTTCACTGAAAACTGTGTATGATGCTCTATTAAATGTCACACGATTCGCCAGAACTGATCTTGAAGCATAGTGTTCGTATTACTTGCAAATTTCTCGCATTTTACGAAATCTTCCTTAATTTTTTACACCAGCGCACGTGTAGCGGGCGACTGCAAGTCTAACTTCTCATCAGATCACGAAGTTTCGTAGCTGAACTGTCATGTGTTCGTATTACTCTCTTTACGTTTGTGTACTGTATCTGTGTTGAATAAATGTTTGTTTGATAATCCCTGGTCTTATTCTTCTACCTGCGCCTCTTCCCACTGTTTTAACCTAACAGGTTATGGGCCCGGAGTCACGGAAGAAACTTTTTGAAAGGGATTTCAAACACGAAACATTTTGGACAAAACGTAACCGCTAGGCCTAATCTCAGAATGGTGGAAAGCCAAGCGCGAATCGAAGCGCTAAGTAAGAGCAATTTCGAAACTTGGAAACTCCAGATGGAGGCCGGGCTGATCAAAAATGACAGATTCAAATATCTTTCGGAAGTCGCACCTCGGCTGAGCCGAAGGAAGTATATGACAGTTGGAAGATTGAAGACAGCAAAACAAAGGCTGATCTGATCCTATGCATTCAGCCAAGCGAGTTGAAGCTGGCTGTCTAACGGCGAAAGATATGTGGGAAAAGCTCGAGAGCACTAAAGTGCAAGGACATGGAAAAACCACTTTTCCTGCCATCATGAATAGACAACGCTCATATGCGCACTCGGACGAAACTTTGTACGTACCAAGTTTATCCTACAACTTGCTCAGTGTCGCAAAATTGACTATCTTTGATTTACTGTTCAATTCAACGGGCAAACACCAGACATCGTGAACTCCTTGCAAGACATGAAACTAAAAGCTGATCGTGTCCGTGACCTGTATTTCTTATGCACCGAAGAAAAGAAGGATAATACTGCTTCGACGGTAAGTACTTCTATGGATACCCCCAGTCCTGGTGACTTTCAGAAATGGCATGCTCGCCTAGGTCATTTAAATAAAATTGACATGATAAATGCAATTAAAAATTGTTCATTTGAAGGTTTCAAGTGTTCAAATATTGATATTTCTAATTCTGATTGTGAAATTTGTATAAAAGGTAAACTTACTAAAAATCCATTTAAAAATGTACATAGCAGAAGACTTCAGTCTACTTGAAGAAGTCAAACTGAAAATTTTGCATACCGATTTGTGTGGACCAATGAAAGTGAAATCTATCGGGAACGCGCGATACTTAATAAATTTTATTGATGATAAAACTGGTTGGATTGAGGTCAGATTTCTCAAAAATAAATCTGAGGCCTTGGAAAAATTTAAAAAAGTTAAAAATCTATTGGATCGGCAATCTGGTTGTAAAGTAAAATTTCTGCAATCAGATAGAGTGGGCGAATATATTGGAAAAATGTTTGATGATTATCTTAAAGAACTTGGAATACAAAGACGCTTAACAGTCAAAAATACACCCAAGCAAAACGGGATAGCGGAGAGGAAAAATAGAATTCTTTTAGATATTGCTAGATGTTCTTTAATCCAATCCAAACTTCCACTTAGTTTTTGGGCTGAAGCAATTGCGAATGCTAATTATACTAAAAATCGATCACCATCAAAATCGTTGCAAGGAAAAAGTCCTTACGAATTATGGCATGGTAAAGTCCCGAATATTGGTTACTTTAAAACTTTCGGTTGTGAAGCATTTGTTTGGAACATTAAGAAAAATAGAGAAAAATTTGAGCCCCGAGCCCTGAAAGGTATTTTTCTTGGATATAGCGATAATTCAAAAGCTTATCGTATTTGGCTAACCGAAGCGAAAATTGTGGAAATTTTCCGTAGTGTAAAATATTTGGAAAATAACACGTTAACTCCTTTAAAAGAATGAATTGATTTTAGTTCCTATGACAATGAAGTGATTAAAACAGATAAAGAATTTCAAACCCTCAGTATTCCCGCTCCCATCAACAGCGAAAAACTAAACACGCCGGAGAGCGATGATGACGTAACCCTTGCACCTGAGCTGTCAATCTTTGAAGAGCCCATAAATTCGGAGCAAAGTTCTAAACGGGGGCGTGGTCGTCCGAAGTTGATTCGAGGCGCACGAAGTAGACCAAAAAAGATGTATGCGACTCCTAAAGAAGAAACAAACGAAAATAATTCCCAGAATTCAGTTGATTCCACTGATTGCGCAATTTTCGCAATGGGAGAGGAGATAGCTATGGAAAGTTCATTAAAAGGTGAATCCCCACAGGATTGGTTAAAAGCCTTAGCTTCTGAAGTGAAATCTATTTTAAAACATGACACCTTTGACTTAGTTAAGAGGACGAAAAACATGGAATTAATTGGGAGTAGATTTATATTAAGAAATAAATATGGGTCTAATGGTAAAAAAAATTAAAAAAGGCTAGATTGGTAGCATAAGGATTTGGTCAAATACCCGAAGTAAATTATTGCCAAACTCAAACATTTTCTCCTGTAGCGAGATTGAGTTCGATCAGGATGCTAGCTTCTTTAGCTGTTAATTTAAAGCAAAAATATATCAGTTCGATATTACTACTGCTTATCTTAATGGTATTTTAGAAGATGAGGTCTATATGAATATTCCAAAATACCTTGACCTGGCACTTGAGACTCTAATTGAAAGTGAAAATAATGAAGACTTATGCAAAAGAGCAAAGCAAATATTTGTGAACATTAATAAAAAGAATAACATGGTTTGTAAACTAAAAAAATATCTTTATGGACTCAAACAAAGTGGTCGTTGTTGGTTTTCTAGATTAAATGAAATTTTGCAAGGTTTTGGATTAAATAATACTAAGAGTGATCCATGTGTATTTCTTATGAAAAATAATAATAAGTTAACAATTTTAACTGTTTATGTGGATTATATTTTGATATTTAGTGAAGATCCAAAAATGGTTGATTTGTTACATAATCATTTGTCAAGACATCTTAACGTAAAGTATGATGGAATTGCTAAAAATTGTTTGGGTATTGAATTTAATCAAACCAATAGTAAGATAACTATGTCAGAATCTAACTATATTAAAGAATTGTTAGATAGATACAACATGTTAGAATGTAATACAGTGTCTACACCCATGTCATTAGGTACCAAACTGTGTCCTGCTACAACACCAGATGATAAACTTCCATATCGAGAATTAATTGGTAGCGTAAATTATTTAGCTGTTTGTACTCGTCCTGATATTGCTTATTCTATTAGTAAACTGAGTCAATACTTAACATGCTATGACAAATCACATTGGTTAGAAGCTAAAAGACTACTACGATACTTAAAGAAAACTATTAATTTTGGATTAGTCTTTGAGTTAGATGATAAAGTTGTGTATGGATATTTTGACTCAGACTAGGGTAATTTCCAAGAAGACAGAAAATCTTACTCTGGTTATTGCTTTATGTTAAGCAACAGTGTCATATCATGGGAATCCAGGAATCAAAGGACTGTAGCTCTTAGCTCTACCGAATCAGAATATATGTCATTGTCAGATAGTTGCAAAGAAGCTTTATACTTACAAAATTGCTATCTGAATTAGATTTAGGTATTTTATGTAAGCAACTTACTATTAATGTGGACAATAATAGTGCCATAAAACTAGCTGAAAATTATCTATTCAATAGTAGAACCAAATATATCGATATAAGGCACCATTTTATTCTTGATGTTCTTGAAGATGGAAAAATTTCTGTTAAGCATGTCTCCATTTCTGAAATGGGAGCCGACATTCTTACAAAACCCCTTGGTTCATTAAAGCATTTTGAATTTTTGAAAATTATAAATGTAACTGATTTAAGTTTGTTGTAATATTTGCTGTTATTACATTGTGTATTTTTAATTTTAATAATACTGTTAAATATTGGATATTCGTGTACACGATCGCATTGAGAGGGGGTGTTAATACCCGGATGCAGAAAATTCTCACTTGAGTCCAAGCATGCGTAGCGGGCGGCTGCGAGTCTAACTTCTCATCAGATCACGAAGTTCCATAGACGAACTGTCATGTGTTTGTATTACTGTATTTATGTTTTTGTCCTGTGCCTGTGTTGAATAAATGTTTGTTTGATAATCCCTGGTCTTATTCTTCCACGTGCAACTCTGCCCACTCTTTTAACCTAACATAAACCCAGTCGAAATAAAATTTTCAACCATTAATTTAAATTAAAATAAATAAACCTAGTCGAAATAAAATTTTAAACCAATCATTTATATTAGAATAAATAAACACAGTCGAAATAAAAATTTTTTAACCAATCATTTAAATCAAAAATAAATAAACCGATTCGAAATAAAATTTTTTAACCATTAATTTAAATCAAAAATAAATAAATTGAGAAGAAGTAATTTTTTTAGCTATTCATTTAAATCAAAATAAATAAAACAAATATAGTGATTGCTAAAGTGCCAAAATTAATAAAAATCCAAAAAATTAATAAAAATTAAAAATTTATGCTAGGGCCCCTAGACCTATACTAGATACAGCCCTCTACCAAGAATTGTAGATTGGAGGCAATTAGAATTAAAAATAAAACTATTTAAAAAATTTCCCATAGGATTAACATGGGAAATCAAAATCTGCGATTCCAATTAGGAAAACAGAAGGAAAAAATCAATTAGGCTAATTAAAATTTTTATACTCAAGTACTAATGGGGGAACTATATTAGAGCCAATTTGGGAGGATATTACTTAAAAAGAAAAAATTAAAAAAAATATAGAAGTTTTCTTCATGTTGGATTTCATAGACACAACGCTCGTTAACACGCGAATAAGAAATATTTCAAACTGTTATAACAAAATAATATTGTAAAGTTTGTAATAACACAAAAATATAAACATCATTAGTAACAATATAATATCATTTAAGAATGTGTAAGAATTACTTACCAGAAAGCAAGTAAGATTTTTAAGAAAAGGCTTTGACTAGTATGAGTTGGTTCTCGTTTCATTAACATGTGAATATGTAAACTCGTTTAACTACTTTTATAATCATAACAGAATCAATTTTTTGTCATAACAGAACAACATTTTGAATATTAACTAGTTCATATATACAGACCTACGCTTCACACAACGGTTTACATTCCTAGAAAGCTCCTCACGTAAGTACTTTTTTAATAATTTCATCTTTTAATTAAGTGTTTGTACAGTTTTGATATAGTTTTTATAAGTTAATTTGTTGATCTTGTAAACTTCTTTTTGCGTGAAATGTAGTAATTTTCTTAAGATCTTTCTAATTATTACACGTAACCATCTCAAATCTCCTTGTTAAGTCTAGTGTATAGACTTAACATGGGGATTTCATTGAATTTTCTAATTAATCCAATATTAGTCCAAATTTCACCAGATTTGGTGTGAGGGTACTTGACTCATTAGTACACACCCACAAATTTTCTCATAATTTTAATTAGCAATTTTAGTCTATTTTTTGTATTTAATTTATCACTTTTTATTTCTCATAGAAATAACGTGGGGGAATTTCGAAACCTTATATTAACACTATTACTTAACCCTTAACTTCCAAATTTGGTGTGAGGTTACTTGACTCATTAGTACACACCCACAAATTTTCTCATTATTTTAATTAGCTATTTTCTTCTATTTTTTGTATTTAATTTTTCACTTTTTATTCTTCATAGAAATAACATGGGGAAATTTGAAAACCTTATATTACCACTATTACTTAACCCATAAATTTCAAATTTCGTGTGAGGGTATGGGAGTACTCGTTCTTTAATATCTGACTTTATATTTTGTTTATTATAGATAACTCCCTTCCCCCCTTTATTATCCTTCCCCCCTTTTTTCTTTAATTGTCATAATTTTGCTCTTTTCGACAGGAATTTAAAAGCTTATATTTAATTAATTATTTATTTAATTAACTTCCAAATTTGGTGTGAGGGTACTTCACTCATTAGCATACCCTCAAATTTTTTCATAATTTTAATTCCCTATTTTCTTCTGTTTTTTATCTTAAATTTCTTAATTATGTGTATAAGCTTTTCTTGAGAGGATTTCAAAAATTTATATTTACATAACTTTTGCACACTAATATAAACATAACTAAAAACTTATAGTTATATAACTATTGCACACATAACTTTTAAATTTTGTGTGAGGGTACTTGACTCATTAGTACGCATCCTCAAATCTTTCATAATTTTAATTAGCTTTTTTCCTCTATTTTTTTATCTTAAATTTCTTAATTATGTGTATAAGCTTTTTAGAGAGGATTTGAAAATTTTATATTTACATAACTATTGCACACTTAACTTTTAAATTTTGTGTG
>BGPR01010962.1:0-35869 GCA_013235015.1 Araneus ventricosus | reverse complement strand
TCCCCAAAGTTATGGAAGCTCTAGGCAATTGCCTGACTTTGCCCGAAATTGAAGATCCCAACTGGGGATGAGCCCATCAAGATCTTAGTGATTGGATGGTTGGATCTCAAACCCGAACATATCCCATATTAGCAAAATGGCACCAGACATGTATTCTGATTTAGGCTGAAACAGTGTCAATTATATTAGGTTGTAATCTTACAAGATACATCAGGGAATTGGCCTAACGAATGGTCGAACTGACGTCACGTCAGTGTCATTTAAAAAGATTAGCCTTTAAAGTTCCATCACCCGTTCTTGTCCAAAAACAGTCCAGGAACGACAGTCCAACGAAAACGTGCCGCACTCATTACGCCTCTATTGCATAACAGTGTGCATGACATCAGACAAGTGGGCAACAGCAAGACGTGCTACTTTGAACCTGAGCTTAGAAATAAGCCAGGAGAGAGACGATCATCACGAGAAGGATGAGTTAATGGCAATGATCGAGAACGAATACAGAACGCAGTCATTTAGCACATGTATCAGCTTTTAATAAATTGTCTTTGTTCTCAAAAGAAGTCTTATGAATGTCAATCGACAGGCCAACAGATATACTTCAGGGAAAAGTATTTTCCAACTAATCCTTACACTGCAATTAACTGCGAACGGTTTAAGAAATGGATCTGAAATGTTAAAATCTGTTAAGAGTTTCACGTATTATCATCTATAATCATTCATTTGCAGACTCTTATAGAACTCTACTCCATTGTATTCATGACACGACTTCGATCGAAAATCTCTGGCAGATCCTCATCGATCTTAATCCCAGAACCAAACCAACTGTCAAAAGTTTATTACAGGCATATTATTATATTAGGTTATTATTACATATATAGGCATATACATATTATATATTATTACATATTATTACATACATATATATATTACATATATATATATTAGATATACATACAACGCTTCCTTACGTTATCTCAAAACACGATAACCGAGCAATCTTGACGTAACCCACCAGCCTGGGATTACGTTCAAGCAAGGATAAGTGAAAACTCGGTCGAGTTGGTAGACGGCCATCCAGCCGAGCGAGGAACGATGTGAAGTGGAACCTTCATCACCTTCCACACCCCTTGACAAAACGAACAGAAAGAAAATCCAAACTAGGCTGAACTATCGTCTCCATCACAACGAAATAACTCCAACCTAAACCCTCTCGATACATATGAACCCAGACCCACTTATGAGAATAAAATTGCCCTTATTACAGAGAAGTATATGCATAATGCTTTTGGTCTGTGTTATTTTGCAAAACACAATAACTAGAGTAATTTTGATTAGATTTTAACTGGAGACGGACATGTTAAACGGTGAAAATCTCGGCCGAGTTCACAGATGGGCTAACCAGCCTCAAGGTAAAATGGTGGTGGGGACCGAAAACTCATATCTCTATACCCTACGATTCAAGATAGAGTAATCAAAAATAGGGCGAATTATTGCTAGCCCTATCGACGACAAACAACTTTGTATTGAAACTTTTGATGAAATGACACCCTTAAAAGTTATGAGCTAAAAAGTGATTTCAATCCTCCTCAACTATCATTTCCATAGTCTGAGCCACATGACTAAAGATAGAAAAATTCTTCAATGAAGAATTAATATCACCTTATGATAACGAGAACAACTTTATAATTAAAGTTTATTTCGAGATTTTGATGAATTCTGACATTTTAACTGATGAAAAGATTTTTTTTACCTTGTATCATTCATATCGTTCCATTTTGAGGAATTTTCAATCTATAATTATATGTTGTTGCTGAAATTAGAAATCAATTCATAATCCAAATTTATACACTACTATAAGAGCCGAATCAGCATACAGCCAACTCTGTTATTTGAAGTAAGAATTCGCCCAGAGCATCCAAATAACTCATACAGTTATCACGAATATATCACATATAGATTATGTTTTCTTATGGTTAAAAATAAGTCATACAAAATTTTAAAAAGATGTTAACTTCTACAATGGAGTTAATTGATGTGTCGCATGGCTAACGTAGCTGTGCGTGCCATCTAACATCTGACTGGACGTTGTCTGTTGTTTAGCAACGGATTCCGAAACCCAGAGGCGGTCAGAACAAAAGCGGGGCCTGGTGCAAAATTGGCATGCGGGGCCTTGAAAAAATTTCGTCCGACAAATGATTTTTATTGCTTTTTGCAATTCATTACATCTCACAATTTCATTTTAAAAATACAATAAAATAATAAATAATTAAATTATTTTTATAAAATTAGTATTTTATCCACACAAAAAATCGTTAATAAATCAAACAACAAAAATAATTGCTTCATATATAAAACTAGTTTTATATATGAAGTTAAAGTTTGCTAACGTTTTATAGCAAATTCGTTGATAATATCATCATAATTTAGATTTTTGGTTAATGAGGATTCGATAGATAAAATGACTAAGCAAATCAATTGTTCGTCTATAATGCTAGATCTCAGGTAACTTTTTAAGATTTTCTTGATAAACATTTTTTTTTTTTTTTTTTGCAGATGCGAGCGTATTGGTAAGGTCAATATAATTTTAGAACAGAAGCAAAATTTGGATACAATTCAAATAAATTATTTTAAATAAATAATGTAAATATTTTCATATTAATATTGTAACTCGACGGTATGGTAAAACTCAACGATAAATTTAGATTGATTAAATCAATGCAATTCATTTTCGTTTTGCGCAATCTGTCAGCGGCGTGGGGCCTTGTGCGCTCGCACCTGTCGAAACCCCCTGGCCCGGAATTCAAGCATTCCTTTTTAAATAAGAGATAAAATTCCTCCCGTTATTTTTTCCGAACTCAAGTTGTAAAAATATGTCCTGTCTTCCTGAATTTATGAGGAAATATTAAAAATTGTTCAGTTTGAAAACTTTCAGTGCTAAAATTGAAATTATAAAATACGAAAATAATTTCAATTAGAGTTTCAAAACATGAAAGTTGAAGGGACTTAAAATAACTTTTAACTATGTAGTCAACTGAAAGAGAAAGTCACCCCCCCCCCCTTATTTTTTCAATATTTCTGTCGATTTACGATGTCAGTACATGCATTCAGTATTTAAATAAAATTTCATGCCGTACGAATGAGATTTTCGTTTAATTTTGAATACGAAGTAAATTCTGAAAAGTTGAACTCGGTATTTCTTCATATTTAAAAACAAGTAGATCAAAGAGATAAAACTAAAAAAAATATAATCACCTGATTACAAACTTATTTACAATTTTGCACAAGCTACTGATAGTTTCGGTTTTAGAATATTTAAATTGAATCAATCTTCAAAATGCTTCTTATATTTTGAAACTTATCCAATGAACTTTGATGTATAGTTTCCAAAACTAATAAAAGGTTCCAAATAAAATGAGTAGAAAACACAAATTGTCGTTTGTTAATAAAAAAAATTATCTGAAATGTGTATACAATAATAACAAATAGAAAAAATATTGAAATACAAAAACAAAGGGAAAACTACATTGTTTTATAAATTGATAACCTATTATAATATTAAAATTTTCTTTTTGAAAATATAAAAGGAAAGTTTGTTTATTAAATAACTATAAAAAAAGAGACAAAAAATACCGTATCTGAAATTTGTCTGCAAGAAAAAAAATGCAGAATATTTAAGTGTGCTGTTTGGCTGATACTCCGAATGCAAACGAACTGTTCAATGGAAAATTAATCTTCTGAGAAAACTCCTTGGGTTACCCGTTGTGTTTCACACAATCCAATATTCAGATTCACTATTATTGATTAAACTCTGAGGAATAGATGTAACAGACTACCTTTTAACAAGTACCTACGATGAATTCATAGATGCTGGAAAACCACACTTTTGACAAGAAAAGCGAGAAATCCCTATGAGATATGTGCTTCATCATCGCTTAGCAGTCCTGCTGAATACAAGGATAATAGATGTGATCAATTTAGAGCTAGATAAGCAGAAAAAACATTCCTCAAAGAGCAGAGGTTCCCAACCTATTGTACGCGTACCCCTAGGGGTACGCGAAGGAACAGTTGGTGGCACGCGAACTCAATGTCGGTAATGACGGACACAAGAAATCATAAGTGATTAACATAAGAATGAACTAATACTATTGTAAAAATTGAATAAAATGTAAAACCAAAAATAAGTCCTGAAAATTTTATTAATTCAAGTCTTTTGACTCTTAAGCTTGCCTATGCCGTTCAAATTATTGATAAAAGCTTCTTTGTATGGGCGAATGGTTGGAGAAGAGGGATATGACAATAGGGGTACGCGGAAATAAAAATATTAATCTAGGGGTACGCGAGAGAAAAAAGGTTGGGAACCCCTGATCTAGAGGTGTTTCTTTAAGTTTCCCTAGAGAAGACTATCTGCTAGCCATTAGGGGGACAGTTGTGGTCCCCTAATGTCCTTCCTTACCCTGAAAGTAATAGTCGCGGAAACAAGGAATGTATTGAATTTTATCACCTGCAATTTATCTTCAAATGACGGACACCCACTTTGGGGTGCCCGCTGCACCAAAAAAAAAAAAAAAAAATCACCATACGATGCCTGGAGCAATCGAACCAGCTTTAGGACTGCAGAATGTTATCACTTTTTACCTTTTACTCTGCCCAGGAATCGGAAACACGTGGACCTCCAGGTAGCAAAGGGAATTGATGGATTCTTATCCACAAGATCCACCAATTACCCTTACAAAGGATCTTTGAAGGAAATTTTCAAAACCAGATAAAAAAAAAAAATTGCAATATAATTCTTTTGGGAAAAATTATTAATATTTTATGCCTTTTTTACATAAACGATGATTGAAAGAACTTTGAACAAGGATTTTTTAAAAAATTATTGAATTTTGAAAAATCAGTCAGACGGTCACGGCCCACAAAAATGTCAGAAGGTGTGGTATGAGTATTAAAGCCAATTCCACTGCAATGGAGAAATTGAGAAGTAAAAAATTAATTAAATAAAACCTGAGAGATTAAAAAAATACTTTAATTCTTAATTTTAAAGTAATGTACATGGTAGCCGTTTAACTTTAAATTAATATTTAAATTGTCAATGGCCCTGATACTACCAGAATGGTTGTTGTAAATATTTTTGATTCTTTTGATATGTGAATGGTATTTTTTATGACTTTTAGGTTAAAGCGTTAGAGTATCCCTCACTATCCTCTTCAGTCCTGAGGTACACATATGTGTACCTGATTTTTTTTTCATTTTTCTTGCCTCCAAAGTAAAATTATAACGAAAAAAGGCATGTATTGCAACATCTATGAATGTAGCTTTCAATTTTCATCACTAGATGGCAGCACAGTACGGTATTTTTTTCTTATATAACGCTGTGAATTAATGATACACGACTATGGCGACGAACACAAAGCGGAGCAAAAGTAAAGACATTTTTTCATACTTTATTATTAAAAAAAGTCTTGCGTATTTTTTTATAAAGTCTTTAATGTTTGATTGAAGTCATAATTAAATTATAGTAAGTTATCTATAATAGAATCTGTAAAAATATAAATTGAATGAAGGTACACATATGTGCACCTCAGGCACTTTGGCGGCCATCTCTTGACTGCTTGTGTTTCTGCGTGAGGATTATCTTTTGAACGCTTATTTTCAAATTATCACTTCCTGTCCTAGAATTTATTGTTCATCTTTTTTCTAATGAATAATTCATATGCTTAATACTTTAATGAAATATAATTTTAAAAATATTTATTTTTAATTTTAATAATAAAATTAGTTTTATTGCTGTCTTTTAGTCAGTTCATTTCAATCAGTCATCCCCTATACAGCATTTGAAAGTACATAAACTAATAATTTATATTTTTCTATTAACATTAACTTAAAAGGAGACTTTTGAACTTTTAGGAAAAAAAATATTTTTTTACTTGTTTGAGATAATCATTCAGATGATAGTTACTCAAAAGAAGAATCAAATTTTTAAATTAGAATAAATGAAGAATATGAAGATGAATTTGAAAATGAATTCACTGTGGTTGATTAGCCTAAAATAGTCAACGAAAAAAGGAAACATATCCCTATTAGCAGAAGATATTTTACGATATTTCCATGATGTTCCTATGATATGCTGATTGCCATACAACATCCTAAAAATATTGTATGAATTTTGTAGAGCATTTTGTGCTATTTAGAGATGGGATTCATTACTTTGTACGATAATTATTTAGCATGTGCAAAATGGACAAAAAAATGTCAATAGTGGTTATCAACTGCTGGATATATTACAAAATGGTGCAAAAATGAATAGCAGATCATTCAAGGGTGAAGCCAAAATATGTGATGTCAGGCACTGTTGAAATATGAGAGAACTCCCTTCATCAGCAGGAAAGGAAGGCTAAGAGTTAGTAAAAATTTATTTTTGCATGAAAGCATTTCAATGGGAGAATGGACATCAAATGATGAAAATATACCTAAAAGGCGACAAGAAATTTCATCATTACCAACAGGTGAAAACACTCCAAAACAAGCAAGACAAGTTTTCCCTTATCCTTTAAAAGAAATCAAACTTGATATGTCAAGCCATGTTCCTCAATACATGGATGACAAATTTACATCAAAATACAGGTATCTGGGATGCAAATCGAGGAGTAGAATCCAGAGCACAAAATACAATATCTATTTATGTACACTGAAAAACAATTGTTTCCTGAAATTTCATTCGAATTAAGATTTAATAAATTGATAAAATAATAAATTCTGTATTTTGTTCATTTAATAAGCTTTTACAATAAAAAAAAGTAGTGTATTTATTAAATAACCTATAAAATTAAAAAAAAATTGTAGATGACACTTTTACTTATTTAAGTCCTGAGGTACACATATGTGTACCTTAAAATTATGGGTCTTAAAATTGTTTGATCAACCAAATTTTTTCTCTGGGTATTATTCAGACCTAATAAAGGTAACAGAACATGAATATCAATTTTTTATTCAATTTAAAAAAAATTCAGGACTGAAGAGGCTATATGGAGATAGGTGCGCACACCTATATACAAAGTTGACTTTTGTAACGGCGATCTTTCTTTTCTTCCATGCCACATCTTAAGTAAGAGATTTTAAGCCCTTCTTTTCAGACTTTGCTTAAAAGACCGTTTTGAATTTCTTCTTTATGGAAAAATGTTTTTCTTTCCAATTTATTCCGGAGTCGGTTCAGGCCTTAGAGAAAAATTCTTATTAAATTTAGACCTTAAAGTCTTTTTCCTCTACAGAAAACCTATTCTGGTTTTGAATCCGAATGGATGAATGGCCTCTGATGACGTCATCCACCAGATTCTTATTCCTCCTCGTTGTTTGTTATTATTTTTGTATTTTTAACTCTTTCACAATTAAAAAAACTTCCCTCAATTCGTATTTATATCGTTGTACTTTGCAATTTTTCCCTGGATGATGCAGCACTTGCGCACACCAATTAAATTGCTTCCATTATTGTTTATTTTGTATTTTTAGATATTCAATCCTTTCATGACCTAAATCATTAAATTCATATGATGCAAAACATTCAGAGTATTTTTATTATTATCAATGTTTAATTCATTTATGTATCAAAATTTAATTCAGATACTAATACATTTTCTGTGCACTGTTTTCTTTAGTATTTTACAATTCATTTCATGATCTTTTGCAGCAATTAACGCCTTCAGATTACCATCAATTAAATATGTTGCATAACTAATGTGGCCATACATCCCGTTTTGAACGGGACAGTTCCATTATTTGGTAGCCTGTCCCATTGTCCCCCAGCACAGCTTCGGGACGCCCAAATGTCCCGTTTTCAGAAAGAGAGCAACCCACTATAACAATTTCAAACAAGAAGTTGCCAAAAATAACAAAATCCGACGGTAATGTATAGTAGCCCGGCGATGATGGAGCATGCGCTGTACTTGTCAATCATGTGTAAGTTTCTCAGAAGCCTCCTATCTCTCACTTAGTTCTGTGGTTCTAACTTCATTATACCGCATGAAGTGACAGAATGAAACATTGGGAATATTTAAATTGAAAGTCTTTGGGTAGAACTGTTCAAACACTTTCACGCCAATAATTTGAATCATACGAACTTTCGTATAATCATTGAATATATTCTATGTCTGCCTGGCACTATTGTAACCGTAGAAAGGGTCTTTATTCTTATGAATAAGTTGCGGACGAGCTATAAAACACAGTTGCGGGTCACAATTTATAAAGCAACGTTAATTACCAAAGTAAATTCTAAGAAATCCTGCCAACAATTTCATTGATTTTTTAAAATCAACACCAAATATACTGGAGCAAAAATGTGTCCTTAAAAAAATACAAGATTAATCAAGAATTATTTATTTCCACGTGTTTATTTCTATTCTTTTCATTAACAAATACAAATTGAAGAAATGTGTGTTTTCTTCACATAATATTACCTAAAAATTAAAAAAATGTCTAGTTTTGAAGGGGAAAATAAATGATCACTTTATGCATAACAAAAAAAAATATATATATTGTTTACTATCAGTACGCGCACGGCGTTGTCGGTGGGATCAGGACTTCAATAAAATGAGAAAAAAAAACCCGCCCACAATGACATGAAAAAGTTCTGAGAACAAAACAAAAGATACACATTATTTGATTTTCCCGCTTATTTTTCTTCGCGATAATGACATTTCAACTGTAGAAAATGAAGAGTACGTTAATCCGAAACAATATTAAAAAAACTGCAACGTGAAAATGATTATTATAAAGCAAATAAAATATGCGAGACAAAAACACGTTAAGACACTGCCGAAAATAATAACCGAAGCCATTCAGTTGAAGGTTATGATGTCACCTGTGGTCTGCACCGTCAGCCAATGAAATTCTCTAGCAACGTTCCGGAAAAGTGTCGCGGGAGGGAGCTCGGTGGAGAGAAATATCTTTCAACTGACCAGGAAAAAATTAATTAAAAAAAAAAACGGGAAAAGATATTTTAACCATATTTGTTTCAAATACTATCAGAACTATTGCAGTTATAAGCTGAAAAAAATTGAAAATAATAGTGTTATTAGAACGTCGGATGCAGCAAATTTAAAAACAAAAATAAAATTTCCATTGCAAAACTGACTATTTTTTAAAAATTTCTCAAAATTCAGTAAATCACATTAAAAAATCAAAACTAACTTCATTAGAACGGAAATCGTGTGCCCTTTTCGATGATGTGTCTATTTTTTTCGTACAATTATTCAAAACCATTCTATTGAGAATTTAGTACGAAAAATCAACCAAAACAACATAAAACATTAAATAAAAAATTTTCTGGATTAAATTTTAAAATTGCGGCTTCGAGGTGCATTGAGTCACCATTAAGACTACCTGTGTGCCAAATTTCAAGGTATAAGTGCGATAGATTCGTTTGGACATCGCATGCAGGCACGCACACAAACATTGCCTTTTATAAGTATAGATATGATGGGCGAACCAGCTGGTACAGAAGGCGGCAAGCCATTAATATTAGCAGCAGTTTTGTGGGGCCAACAATGAGATCTTAAAACTCAACTCTATTATATTTTCAGTCTTATGCTATTGAAATATTTATCATTTTACTAAATATGATTGTCGGCGTCAGAGCAATGAGTTGAACAGCAATTATTTCTTTCAGCGAAGCATTTTTAGTGACAAAATATGAAGTTTTTCTCAGCATATAATGTTGAAATTATCTGATGAGAAAGTTGTCTAATTATCCCAAACCTAGCAAACAAAAAATATTGAACTTACGTAACGCGACCTTGGAGAGCCTCTCCCAACTTCCGGCAACTTGCGGGAATGCGATAAAACTTCCCAGTGCATATTTTGGATATCAAAATTTCTATAATTCACTTTTCTTCTTGTTTATGTTTCTATTAATCTATTTCGGCGACAAAATGACGACGATGTCCATTAATTTTCATGATTTCCACGGACTGATTTTTGACTGAGATTTTATTGAACACATTTATGGCTATTTACGTAAAAATGCTAGCCTAACGTGAGCATTTATTTTTTCCTCAGAACGGGATATTTACTAATTTTTAGATTATAGTACTTGTATACAAGGAAACGCATATTTCTTCAGTTTCTATCAAGGGCGGCTCTAGGAATACGTTGGGGGTAGGGGGGGGGACTACGGTGGAAAAAATGTTGTTATCAATGCCATTAACTTTTACCATGACATTTTCCGTATAAATTTTAACAATTTCGTCATACAACATTACCAAAACAACATTACATTAATACATCAATCAATAGAGTTCAATTTTTAAAGCAATATTTAGCATTTACGCACTAAAAAAAACGGATGATTATAGATAAATTAACACGTAAGAGAAAACTCTTAACAAATTTTTAACATTTTCAATTAGTCCATTTCTTACCAAGCCATTCGCAGTTAATTGCATTAAGCCCAATGCCCCAAAGTTAGTTGGAAAATACTTTTTCCTGATATATCTGTTGGCTTCTCGATTGACATTCATAAGACTTCTTTTGAAACAAAACAACATTTATTAAGCACAGCCATTACACTTGGTAACTGCGTACAACGTAACTTCGTTTAATCGTACCGTACTCATCACTTCTCGTAATCGTCTCTCTCTCTACTATTTCTAAAAATCAAATTCAAAGTAGCACATATTTTATTCTGTTGTTCTTTTATTTCTGTTGCCACTTATCTGATGTCATGCACTGTTATACAATAAATATGTTGCAGTCATGCTTTTGTCAAAATATATATTCAGCCTTACATTTTTTCTCAGTTTCCTCAGACTGACGTCAAGACTTCTTTTGAAAACAAAACAACATTTATTAAGCACAGCCATTACACTTCGTAACTGCATGCTTCAACGTAACTGGTTCAATCAAATTACCATACTCACTTCCGTAATCGTCTCTCTCAATCTATATTCTAAAATCAAATTCAAAGTAGCGTAACATCTTACTGTTGCCACTTATCTGATGTCATGCACTGTTATACAATAAATATGTTGCAGTCATGCTTTTGTCAGGCATAATATGAAATACGCTTACATTTTTCTGTTGGCTTCTCGATTGACATTCATAAGACTTCTTTTGAAACAAAACAACATTTATTAAGCACAGCCATTACACTTCGTAACTGCGTACAACGTAACTTCGTTCAACCGTATTCGTTAAGCCTAATGCCCCAAAGTTAGTTGGAAAATACTTTTTCCTGATATATCTTTGTAAAGATTACAACTAAAAATATAGTGGCTTACTGTTTCTTCATCCAAACCACATATACAATTGCCATTTTGCTAGACAGGATATGTTCGGGCTTTAGTCAACCATCCAATCACACTAAAATCTTGATAAACCATCCCCAGGGTGGGATCTTCAAACAGGCAAAGTAGGCAATTGCCTAGAAGCCCCATAACTTTGGGAGGGGGAGGGGCAGAGGTCTCAAGATTTTTTTTATTTTTGGGGTATTTTCAGGGTAATTTTGTGTTTTCATTCGATTGAAAAGGGTTTATTGAATCTCTCTATTGAGTTCAAACTTAATTAAATTTCAGACTATTATTCTCAGAATTTATTTTTCATGTTTTCAAATACGCTTGCAGATTAGCGTGGTCGAATTTATTTATGAATTTATTTTTCTATGTTAATGCGATTGCAGTTTGGCATAATATTTTTAAATTAAAAAACTGATTATTTAGAGATTAAATTAAAATAGATTTTAAAAAATACGTGGTATTCGGAAGTTGAGGCGGAAAGGGGCTTCCGAAACTTGCATTGTCTAAGGGCCACTAGGGGCCCTGTCCGGCGCTACCGTCATCTCACTATGTTACTTTACAGAGATATTATGAGCTGGATGAGAAGGTAAATCTTTCTTTTCTTCATTTGAATCTCGGAATAAATATTTTTGAAAATACGTAGATGCAACCACAAAAGATGCCGAACTTTTAAAATAAATCAATTATTGCTAGGAGTAGTGATACTTGTAGATATCAAAATACTGCCCTTCTCTTTTTATGCTCCGGGAGAAGGTGGCCTGGTGATAAGATCTCGACTTCTGGATCGGAGCGCTCCAGGTTCGAAACCCGATTCCACCGACGAACCGTCGTGTAAGCGGGCCTGGCGCACGCCATATCCGTCGGGGTCAAATGTTTCCCCGCAGGTGTGGTGCGGAAGTTTGGAGGGGGGGGTGCTGGCTCAGATGTCGTCCTCGTCATCTGACCATGGATCAAAATCACGAGGTCCGTCCCAAAACAGCCCTCGTGTTGCTATAAAAAAAGACGGGACTTAAATATAATTAAACTAAACTTCTATTTATATACCACTCCCATTGTGTCTTCCATTCCTGGGAATCCCTTTTTTGAGACCATTCAGTAGACTCGAGGTGAATTTTCTTCGCTATCTTCTATTGTTTCAAATCGATGACTTTCCAAGGTTGTTTTTACCTTCCGGAATAAAAAAAACCTCGTGTTAAATCTGAAGAGCAACGATATTTTTTAGAAATTTTTGAAGAATCCAGCAACTCCTGATTCTAACTGTGACACTATTCATGCTTTATTCACCAGTAAAAAGACAACGCATAAATGTTGCTTAAATGCGATGCATGTTTATTAGTCAAAATTGTGTGAAATGAGCTTCAGCAACCTTATAGACATTCAACCCGATAAAGCTGAGAAATTTACAACAATTACAATTCACTTCCATTGCTAAACCAAACGCATTCCATTGCTTATTTTTTGCTTTGTTTAACAAGACAATATGTATTTTGAAACCTTTAAACAATTTTCAACTCTCATATACCACTAGGTAGGTCAAGCTTGGCCATCTTGAATTTTTTTGTTTTTTCCCCTTGGATTTATTTTTGAGGTAAAGCCAGGAAGTTGAAAGCAAGCTTTATTATTATTTTTTATTGGTAGAAAATTATTGAAAAAAATAGAAAAATTGGTACAAAATTATTTAAAAAACCTTTTTGATGTACCATCAAAAAGATTTTTTAAAATTATTTTAAGATTAAAAATAAAGATTTTTCTTGTGAAATAATCG
Source organism: Araneus ventricosus (assembly GCA_013235015.1). NCBI lineage: Eukaryota > Metazoa > Arthropoda > Arachnida > Araneae > Araneidae > Araneus > Araneus ventricosus. The sequence goes on along the minus strand of BGPR01010962.1, from coordinate 22,822 downwards.
TTTCGGAAGATATCGCTTAAAAATGCTGAAATTTTAATTAATTTTTGGATTATGAAAAGTTGACAATAACTTTCCTCTTGTCTTGAAGGTCACGTGTGAAAATTACATCAAGATCGAACAAAAACAGTAGATTTGTATAAAAGACATTCACGCACACACACAAACATTCATCCTTATATACAGCGTCCCAAAGAGGTGGAACAAGTGTTTATTTCCTTAAATATTGATTTTAGACAGATACTTCCAATTACAATGTTTCATCAAATAAGGTAAGAATTTGTTTGAAAATACTTTGATATCCAAGGTGATTGACAATAAAAAGTTACAAAAATTAAATTTTTATACGGCCCCCATAGAGCAAAAATGTCAATTAGTAAAATGTTCCTTTTATATTCATCTATTCACATACAAAGTTGCACGCTTCCACCAGCAAAAATTACAAATATATAAGAAGACAAAGTTGTTGACTTACACTACTTTTCCATACCTCTCACTGCTGATTGATCCGTTCTTTCGACGTACATTTTAGGGATAATATGTTTCAATAAATTATTTAAAGGGCGGAATAAGGAAATAACAATGTATTTGTTAACTCTTGTTAAATCTAAAAACTAGTCAAATAATACATTAATTGAAGTATTTACAAAAATAATTCATCTTGTGAATCTTCAAAAAAATTCACGGTGACTTATCAGCAGTGAGGCTAATCTTCCCAGAAACAAGCAGTGCTATAAAAATATTACTAGAATACAATTGAAATACAAGTTTTCAAATATAACTTTACCGTCATAGTTCAAACTCGTAGTTTTAATTATCTTAAGTGAATTTTAGATAATTACAGTACTTTTTTCAGCGAGTTCCGTTTTAATAAAAAAATCGAATTGTAGGAACCAGACAAGTTCCCGTTGAGGCAACATGAAAGTGAATCTGAAACATAAAAACAGCCAATGAAAAAAAAATCATGAACGTGAAGGCGAACCATGGGTGATATTGAAAAGGGAAAAAAAGAACATAATTTGGTTTTTATCGCAAAACAGGAGCATCCGAAAATGCAATTCTGGCTAGGTTCTAAGACAAAAAGAATAGCTACTCCCCCTCGTCCATTATGCCATTTAGTTGTACGTAATGAGCGAATTTTTTCTTCCAAAATTATTTGGTGTGCAGTTCAAACCCGTGTCTGTCTTACTTTTACATTCATTTTCTGCCTTCTTTTCTCGTTTTTATCTTTTTTCGTTAATAATCGAACTCTCAGAGTAGAGAAGTAAGCAAATAAGAATAAAAACAAAAATGCGAAAATTTTAAAATAATTTTAGTGAGTTCTGCAACTCTGCAGACCTAAAGGACGAGTCGCCACTGCTTTTGGGTAAAGCTTAATAATACATACAACGCGAAGAGCAAATAATACAATATTCTGGTTCAATATGAGGCTATTTCGCTGTTATACCTTAAATTTTCACTTTCTTAAGTTTTACTTCCATTCTTTATCAATTCGATAGTTGTAACTATCTGCAAATGAAATTGAGTAACAGTATGCGTCATTGATAATTTATTCTCAATCCGTGATGATTGGCTGATATACTACTTGACAAATATTTGCATTTCGCTGTTTTTCTGTGTTGAATTAATTTGCATTTCTGCAATAAACATCTCCATATAAATTTGTGAGCAGCCACTTGAAATTTAAAAATTAACATGTCTCTGTAAGTTTTGCAGACAGAATTGTGAAACTTAGTTTATGCACAGATGAGCGTAAGAGGAACATTTCACTCATTGACGCTTTTGCTCTCACGTATAAAAATTTAATTTTCTTACATTTTATTTTCAACTTCCACAGAAGCCAAAGTGTTTTCACACAAATTCTTACCTTATTTGATGAAACTTTGTAATTGGAAGTATATGTCTAAAATCAATATTTAAGGAAATAAACTCCTGTTCCACCTTTTTGGGATACCCTGTGTATCGGATCGTTTTTTTGACAAACTTTAAATGTGACTTCAACTGTTATTAATTGTATTCTTTATTGCCAAATGTTACTCATAAAAAAACTTCAAATAGTTCTGAAAAAAAGATGGTGACATTTTTTCCTTGAACAAAAGTTTTCGTTTATTTATTCTTCGCTTTCAAAATTCAGGTGTTTAAAGAAATAAACGCCTGTTCCACCTTTTTGGGATACCCTGTGTATAGAATCGTTTTTTGATAAACTTTCAATGTGACTTTAACTATTATTAATTGTATTCTTTATTGCCAAATGTTACTCATAAAAAAACTTCAAATAGTTCTAAAAAAAAAGATGGTGACATTTCTTCCTTGAACAAAATTCTAGGCACATAAATAATTAGATTAAAATTATCCACGGCTAAATCTCTAAGAATGAGATATTTCAGAGGAGTTGCTCTGACCTCCCGTCCAGTTCAGTACTGAAAAAAAAACCCGCAGTAGTTCAACAAGTGAAAGGTGATGAAAAGCATACCATTATTTCGTAATGGATCGGTGCGGCGACGAAATATATGACACTATTCGTATATTAATAATGAAATATGATCAGTCTGTGTCGGATCAAATGGCAGGGTTATATAATTATCATCGCCTGCCATTCATCTAACATTGATGTTTTTCTTTCATGCTTGAACTTCGTTTCGGAATCCAACCAGAAAATATTTGAACGAAAGTGAAGAATTCGTTATCCAAAGTGACCAGACCAAGGCCATATTTACACATTTTTACGCTCTAGGCCAGGGATTCCCAACCTTTTTTCCCTCGCGTACCCCTCGATTATTCTTTTTGTTTTCGCGTACCCCTTGATTATTCTTTTTGTTTTCGCGTGCCCCTTGATTATTCTTTTTATTTTCGTGTACCCCTACAATCATATCCAACTCTTCCTCCCCAACCATCCGTCTATGCAAAGAATTTTTTTTCAATAAAGTTAAATTTAGCTGAAGTTAGCTTAAAAGTGAAATGACTCGAATTAATAACATTTGCAGAACTTATTTTTGATTTTACATTTTATTCCATTTTTACAAGAGTATTAGTTCAGTGCCGAAGCAAATGAAACCAGTATTGTAATTATTTCATTTTAATTTATAAGGGTGGCTAAAAAAATCACACTTCGTAATAATCAACTATTTAAGTTGTATAGTTATTAAATCGCAAGTATTCACTTGGAGAAATAAAATTCTCTAACTTTTTAAATCCCTCATTTTTTCTTGTTTCCGCCATTAACAACTTTGATTTTGTGTACCCCGAAATGGTCCTTCACGTACCCCAGGGGTACGCGTACCACGGGTTGGGAACCTCTGCTCTAGGCCAAAGCGTATTCTGCGCCCCTCTCAAAAAAGTTATATATAACTTTCAATTTAGTATACAGTAGTTTATCTTTGACACATATAATCACTTAATACAATCTTTATAATCTCTGAACAACAACATTAACACCTGCAAAAATATTTCTTCGAATTTCTCGAAATCGTCTGAAATACCTACTGGAACATCTTCTCCTTTTGTCCGGGAATAGGTTTGAAGGGTCGATGACGTGGACAAATCTCATTAAATCTATTTGAATGCGAAGAAGTGAAAGGACAAGAGACGGCTAGGTCGACAGAAGACAAAACCAGTGGGAGTGGCCTCCCCTAAACTTTCTCGTATACTGCTCAAAAATTTGTCATTTCCCCTCCCCTTGCGTGGATAAAAAAAATCGAACCTACTGTAATCCAGAATGCAACGAATATCAGAAGGTTTTTCATTGCAGATTATAGTGATTGTAAAATATTTAAGTGAAGAATCATATTAAAAGAGATGCCTATGTATTAAAACTTAGCAATATTTATTTTCCATCACACTCCAGGAAGATCCGCTATTATACGAGCGAGCGAAAGCAAAACAGGAGATAAAACACATCAATCACAAACTCCGTCTCAAGGACGTAATCCTCCCGCTTGGTACCAGGGGTAGCTAAGTAGGCATGCGCGTGGAGATGGTTTTGAAACGAAGGCTTAATAAGTATGCGATTATACAAACCGACAGACAATCAACCCGTTGACGGATTTGGCCCAAAATTTTATACGAACCTACATTCATGACGATAAAACTGTGTACCAAATTTTATCGATCTGGCTTTTCAAGTTTTTGAGTTATAGCGTTCGCATGACCTCGAACCTACAGACAGACAGACTTCCCGTGGACGGATTTTGCCCAAAAGTTGATAGAAACCTACAAATTATGTTTCAAGTTTACATACCAAATTTCATCCCTTTATCTCTAATAGTTTTCGAGTTATCGTGTTCACAGACACACACACAGACAGACATAATTCCAAAATTGTGTTTTTCGGACTCAGGGAGGTCTAAAACGTGGAGATTCGTCAAAATCTCGAGTTCGAATTTTTTGACGATTACAATACTTTCTCTTTGTATACTTCGTGTACGAGAAAGTAAAAATGTATGGCTCAATATATTTAATGTAAAGAATGTAAATTTCAAAAACATCATTTTATATCGCCGTTTCAAAATAATACTGAAAATTTTGTAAATATTTGGTGCTTATTTCTTCTTCACACGCGCCCTCTGATGACAGCACCCTAGGCCATGACCTTGGTTGGACCTATGGGAAATGTGGTCCTGGACCAGACGCCCCGAGTTTTGACTCTTTTTCCGGAATTCCTCTGTTTTTTATTTACTATGAGCTCATATTTATTTATTACAGTTCATTAAAATAATAAGAATATTTAATTTAAAATGATTATTAATAAAATCAAATTTGTTAAAGATGCGATTTTATTAGCGTACTGAAAAATAGAAAATAATTTTTTTATTACAAATCTTGATGTGAAAACAAAAATCGTGAGGTGCTGATAGAAATATTCTAAATGAATTGGAATTCTAATTACTTTTATGATCTAGTTTAATTTTTGATGAATGTTTAGGTATTTTCTTTCTTATGATTTTCATCGTAGTACTTTTCTTTTCGCCACAGTATACCCCCGAACTCGGAACCGTGAAGGTTTCTTGTCAGGCATACGCAGAAAGATTTTTTGAAAATAAAAAAATAGAAATAAAATTACAAAGTAAAGACGACATCACAATACACACACTGTATACAAAGTTTCATGGTTATAAAATATGAACTAAATGCTAATAATAAAAATATGAAAACAAAACTCACTGGACAAAAAATGACATGAAAACGTTGCAGACGATTAAAATGGAACGAACAGTAGTAAATGAGTACGTTAGTATAATATACGAATTAAAATTGGCAATAGTACCTGTAAAGTAAATGTAGTACCAAGTACGTTAGCATAACATAAGTGGTGATTTTTTGTACAACCTGGGGGGAAGAAATTATTTAAAACATAAATTGATTGAGTTGATTTGTGTTCTGTGTTAGTGGAAGAGAATAAGCACAAGTTATGGGAGATGAGTTGAACTTGGGTGGAGGTGGAGGTTGAGAAATTGTTCCGAGTCTGGATCTGGTGATAGAAAGGATTCGTTTTCCAGGAGATAATTCACAAGGTTCCTTGTTTAAATCCTCTATAATTTATTTTTTATAACTCTATTCCATCAGACTGTTTCGCGGTCCTGGGTGGGTTTGGTGAGGCGAAAAGAAGCTGTGAATGGGCAGCTGATGGCGTAATGGAGTGGATCGCCCACTTCACCTCAGCCGCAGCAGTCAGATTCTTTAGGATGTGGAAGCGTTTGAAATATGAGGGGTGTGGACCGTGGCCAGTGGCGAAGATTATGTCTTGTCTTTTCCAAGGAGCTGGGGTAAGAGAAACTTTGGGCAGGATTCGGTGGATGTTTCTTCCGGTTAAATCTGTGTTCCATTCTTCTTGCCAGCGCCGAAGACTAGAATTTTTTATGATACTTTTGAGGAGGCTTCTTGGAGCTGGATATTGCAGGGAGAATCCTGCAGATGTGGCCTGCTTGGCTAAGGCATCTGCTGCCTTGTTGCCTTTGTGGCCCACGTGTGCTTTAATCCATCCGAGTTGAATGGAGGGGTGAATGAGTAGAATGGTTTGGATTTGTTGTGCTATTGGGCTTGTGGTTGAAAATGAGCTGACTTCACGCGCTTACGATTTTGCTTCAATGTTCATATTTTGATAATAAATATTTTTAATGTTAGTACATTTTTAATACAAAAAAGAATATTGAATTTGACAGTACCTACAAATAACGTTTTATTCTTAGGTACTGTACCTGCAAATAACATTTTATCCGTTGGTACAGTTCCTGCAAATAATCACTTCCTTTTTTTTTTTCATTACTATTTTCTACTTTTTACTCTTCAGTATATATCAGAATCCATTATTTTTACTATTCAGGAATCTTAAAAATCTTTTTTTTTTTTTCCAATTCGCTACCAGGAAGTACCACTCATATAGAATTAAAATTAACTCTTTTCATCCAGTCTATGGGGTCACATTCAAATTAATTAAAGATTAAAATATTGTCATCTGAAACACACAACTGTACAAAATTTTAGAACTCAAGTTCATTAAAAATATTCCGTGTGTGTGTATTGTAATGTAGTTTCTCCTACGTAATTTTTTTCAATAAATACTTTCCAATCAATCAAGCGTTTGTAGAATAGATTACAAAATTCCATCTCTACAAACATGAAATAAGTCAAGCTAGATGAAAGCTTGTAAAAAGAACTGAACAATTGGAGAAATTTAATTCAATTTCGAGTCAAAGAATCGAAAATTGGGACTGAACCTGCTATTCCGGGATATCTGACTATTTTAAACGCACAGCAAAATTCGGAATATTTTTACTTTAATTCAGTTTTATTTCACTTTTATTTATAGTTTTTTATTTAATTTTTTTTTAAAAAATAGGACTTAGTTAATATTTCTTTAAAAATATTAATTAATGTTAATCACTCTTTAAAAATTTGATCAAATTACTTATAGCTAAAATTAGGCATAATATGGAACATTTAAATGAAATTCATGACAAATCTAGGAAATATTTGCAATCAGGGGCAAACAGTCAAAATTCGAGATTGCCCCAGCTCCAGGACGTTTTAACAATCCCGGTTTTATAAACATAATAATATTTGATTCCATAAGTAATTTCTGAACATTAGTAAAGGAAAATAATTAATAAAGATATTTTCTGATTTAAAGCGCTTAATTAAAATTTCCAAAGTAACTCCCGTTTAAGAGAATTTATTCATCATTAATTAATGCCCTCGTTACATCATTTATAGAAATGAGACTGCGATAAATATTGCCTCATAAATAGAGTGGCGAATTTTCATTTTCATATACTTTTATTTAACTTCACTCGTTTCATATTTGTAAATATGGAAATTTGTAATCGATTTTTGACTCATTTCCTAATGTACTAGAATTCTGAATTTTTGTACACTTGAGTATTCTTGATAACAATACGCTATTTTAACATTTTCAGACCTTAATTATCAGTTTATCCATTAATTTAATTAAATTTCGATTCCATAAGAGTTGTCAGGTTCGAAACACGATTCCATTGAAGATCCGCCGTGTATGTGGTTCTGTTTCATGTTAAATCATACGTAGGGGGCCAAACGTCCTTCAGCTGGTGTGGTGCGGAAGTTTAGAGAGGAGGTGTCAGCTCAGGTGTCGATGTCATAAGAGTAGTCAGGTTCGAAACCTGATTCCATTGAAGACCCGCCGTTTTTGTGGGCCTGTTTCATGTTAAATCATACGTAGGGGGGGGGGGGGCCGTCCTCCCGCGGTTGGGGTGCGGAAGTTTGAAGGGGGAGTACCAGCTCAGGCTTCGTCTTCGTCATCTGACTGCGGTTCAAAATTACGAGATGCGTCCTAAAATAGCCTTCGCGTTGCTTCAAAACGGGGTGTTAATATAACTAAACTGAACTAATCCCTAAGGGTAGCGCCACCTGGTAGTGAACTTGAGAAATAATTGATTTCAAAATTCAAACCGATCCCATAATATTTACAAGGAACTAAAGCTAAAAAGTAAAAAAATGAAATGAAAAGCCACTTACATTTTAGTACACTAATAAAATCGTATTTTTAAAAACATTTTTTCATTAAATCTTACACTCTTTCTTCTTTATTTAACTTGACTTGTTTCACGTTTGTTAAGATGGAATTTTGTAATCGGTTTTTTCGCTCCCTTCTTTATGTGCTAGTGTTTTGAAATTCTTTAGACTTGCATATTCTAGATGATAATGCATTATTTTAACATTTTCAGGACTTAATTATCACTTAATTGATTAATATGATAAAATATTTATTCCATTCTAGTGTCGTTACCTTGAACAGTAGTCGCAGCTTGTAATGCTCACGGATGTAACGATCTGATCAAGAAAGTCCGCGGTTCTGACAGTCAGCAATTGGCTTGTAGTGATTGGTTTCGGCGGCCGTGCTGAATGTTTTGATGAGTATTATTAAATGAAGGTTTTTCAAACAATTGCTTAAAAACTCAAGAAAAAAGAAAGGCTACTCTCTATAGCGTTTTCAGAAAGTTTAAAAAGTTAAATATGTAAAATTTTTTTCAATTCTCTACATCGTATCGATTTTCTTTTTCTGATTAAAACGAATGGATATATATCATACAATGTCATGTTATCTATTTTATTTCTGCTATCCTTTTATACCTGTATTATTTTTAAGGTATTTTGGATGTAGTGATCACCTAGGCTTTGACCCAAAGCGATCACTACAAGCGGAATACACTGTAGTAGAATTTGAGAAGAAAAGAAATTGACTTCAAGGTTGCATAATACAGTAAAACCCTTGTTAACCGAAACCCTGTTTATCCGAAATGCCTCTGAAATCGCAAGTCCAAAAAACATGTATTGTACTGCACGGAAATAATCGCGAAGGCGAGACTTTTTTACAACGATATCCAGGCTTTTTCTTATAAGCCTCCGAAAGACGGTCATTGATTAATTTTAGAATGTTAATATTAAAATTAATGGATATTAGCAATGTTAATTATGATATTGTTGTAATGGTTTCTCATGTGTGTGGTTTTATATACAAATTCAATAATGATCCAGTTTGTCTTTTTATGATTTATTCACAACATACCTCCATACACCACTACATAACATATAAGATAAGACATAAACATATAAGATAGACATAAGCATATAGACATAAACATATAAGACATAAACATATAAGATAGAAATATGCACATGGTTTAGAGCCGGATCAAAATCTACACCCGCTCGGGGGTAGGGTCAATAGGAATCTAAAAGTGGATCCCTTCAGGGGTGGGGATGACAGTTCTACTTTTCCCTTCCTGGGGATTACTGTAGCCAAGTTGCCACAATTGTGTACCTGTGCCTGTCAGGAGCATTGCTTCCTAAGTCACCGATGAGAATATTGTGCCCGACGGAGGATTAACTTTGATAAAGAAGTGTGTGTAAGAAGAAGTGTATCCTACAAAAAGAAATTTGAATTCGTTTCATACTCAAAACATGGCAGAATTACGTGCTGTAAATAGATACAGAATCTATATATTAATACGTGAAGAGGAAACTTCGTACCCCTTTTTAAGCACATTGCGCGCACGGAGGAGTGTGAGATTTGGCATAGTTAAAGTTCATATGGAGAAGGAGTGAAAAAGATAAAATTTAGGTAATGCTGATAGAACTTATAGGTGATTTTCACCATTTTGTGGCTGTGTCGGTTTTTCGGAGTTTGCTGATCGTTAGACATGTATGGCTATTACATTGCACTACGTCGATGTTGTTGCAGGCTGCACTCGCTGGTTCCTGATTGTTCCTGGGTCTGACCTCCCTTGAGGAGCTTATGCGGAGTGGATGATTTGTAATTGATTTAATCCCCCCGCAGTGAAATCCCCTCCAAGAGGGAGTTTATTTAGATTATTTATAAAAGAAACTCTTCGGAGTGAAATATAAAATGCGGATGATTTAAATCTATCTATGTCAAACACATATTCTGTCAATGTCAAACACATATTAGTCTGTGGTCAAACAGTCGCACAGAGTAGAGATTGTCTGTGCAGAAAGATAAAATTTATGTATAATACAAACACATTAAATTAAATAAAATAAGACATTCATTGTTTACGTTCGTACACTGTAACAAATTGGCGGAGTAAATGCGGAGTGAATGCGGAGTGGATGATTTGTAATTGATTTAATCCTCCCGCAGTGAAATCCACTCCAAGAGGGAGTTTATTTAGATTATTTATAAAAAAACTCTTCGGAGTGAAATATAAAATGCGGATGATTTAAATCTATCTATGTCAAACACATATTCTGTCAAGGTCAAACAGTCGCGCAGAGTAGAGATTGTCTCTAAGGAATTTATATATAGTATGTATTATTAATACATTAAATAAAATAAAATAAAACATTCATTGTTTAAGTTCATACTGAATGTCAAACACATAAAAGTCTGTGGTCAACAGTCGGACAACATTTTTTTTTTAAACCGACCGGTTTTTTTTTTGTTTCAATAAAAAATAACCTCAATAACGTTCAAACTTAAAAGTTTAATGAATTACGGTCGAATTTCGACCGCTGGGCGACCTCTAGTAATAATAGATGTTCATGGTGTAACCGAAAAAATCGTTATCCAAATTGGCTCCCTCCACCCCCCCCCCTCTTTAGTTCGGTTAACCGGGGTTGTACTGTAATTTATAATAATGAATTATAAATTAAAAACTATAATGTATGAAAAAATTAAAATAAAAAAAATCCACTTTATAGTACACAAATAAAAGTACATTTTTATAAAATTCATTACTATTTTTTAGGCAAACAAGGAGTAACAACAGAAGAAAGATTAAGCAGCTCTGCTGTTTAAAATTTATAATAATATTTAACGCAGTGATTGCAACAAAGGGAAACTCACTGCGAAATGAAAGTCTTATTTTTGTGGAGTGATTCATCATCTGTGATTTGAAGATGACATTATCATGAGGTTGATGACAGCTATCACTTTTCCTTCCCATAATTTCACTTCTGATATCGCGTTTGGGAAAAAAATAATAAAGAAAATACTCGTCTTCTTATTTGTTCATTGGAATTCGGAAGATTTCCTTGTCGCATTCCTTAACAGTCAGGATTCAGTTTGGAAAGTGGTCTAGTCTATATTTATAGATGCTATCGTTAAAGTATGAAATCTGTTATTTCATAGAATATTGGATGGATTATTTCATATAACATCTTAACAGACTCAGTTATTTCATGAAACAATTAGTTATTCTATGAAAGAATTGCATTCCATGAGAGTAGCGACACATGATTGTGAACTTGAGAAAAAAATTGACTTCAAAATTCCATTATATTTATAATAAGGAACTATAAATGTAAAAAGTAGAAAATAAAACAAAAAAATCTATATTTTTTGTACACTAATAAAAGTGTAAATCTTTAAGTAATTTTAAATATTTTTTTAAAAACTCTTTTAATTAATTATTACGTACGTTTATTTAACTTAAGACACTTTAACCGTAACATAATCTCCTAGAGGCAGACTCATTTTGAAAATTTTCAAAAAAATGCCCCCTGTGTTGTTTTTGGTTTTCTTTGCAATAAAAATTCCCCTTTAAGAACAGGAATTTCTAAAATCGTAATACGGAAATTTGTTGAAAAAATTCGTCTCTCTCAAAACGCTGCAGACTAAAAGGGGATGCAGTTTTTCAAAGCGAAAAGAAAGTTGTTAGTTGAAAAACCACATAGTTATTACTTTAAATGGTAGGGAATGAATGACATGACCACCTGAGTCAATTATTCCTCGAGTCCTTTTCAGGCGGTTCCTACCCCAAATCCCTAGTGTTATTCGACCTTCAAAGTCGACGGGGGACTCGGGAAGATTATCCCCTGTTGTTATCGGAAACAAAACGGCCCAGGGGGGAAAGCATAATCCTACCCGGCCAGTTTACAAACACACCGTAAATTATTCTTTGAGCGATTTGTGTTCAACATTTAGCTAGAGAGGTGCCGATTTAGGAACATTCAAATTCTGGATAGTCGCCGGTGGTTGTGTTAAATGAGAAACACAAATCTTCATTCTTCACTAATCAAATAGTTCCAAATCCACAGTAAGCGTCTTTCCTTCACCCTTCTAAGGCTGGACATTCACGAAGGCATTGTTCCAGTGGCGAATCCAGGATTTGGGTCCGGGAGGGGCTGAGGTCAAAAACATTTTGTATCAGTGGCGAATCCGGGGGGGGGGGCGATCGGGCTACAGCTCCCCCCAGAGCCAAGCCAGAATACTTGATTTTATTTAACATTATTACAACTGTTTTTTCTTAATTTCCCTCTTTCTTAAAAGTAATAAAAACATTTCAACATTACTTTCTGGCTTGACAGGCTCGAAAATTTTCCTAATTATGTAGTCATTCTACTTGTACTTGTAGCTTTGACGCGGTCGAAGACACTTTTTGGCTAGTTATTTCATTGTAACTTTTATTAAATTATCGAAAGTATTGTATTGTTCTTTATGATTATTATTGGCAGGTGAGTAAAATCTGTAAAGTTAAAGTGTTTTGGTTTACTTTACCCTTGAGGTTTGACACTCATCACGACGATACAAAGTTTTTATGACCTCCGCCCCCCCCCCCTCCGCGACCGGAATCCTAGATTCGCCACTGTTTTGTATCGTCGTGACGAATGTCAAACCTCGTGGCTTATGCAAACCAAAACACTTTAACTTTACAGACTTGACTCGCCTGACAATAAGAATCATAAAGAACACTACAATCTTTCGATAATTTAGAAAAAAAAATGCAATGAAATAATTAGCCAAAAAATGTTTCCGACCGTATCAGCTCTACAAATACAAATCGAATGACTAGAAAAGTAGGAAAATTTTCGAGCCTGTCAAGCCAGAAAGCAATGTTGTCACGTTTTTATTATTTTTTTAAAGAAAGGGAAATTAAGAACAAACAGTTGTAGTGATTTTAAATAAAATCAAGAATTCTGCTTTAGCTCTGGGAGGGGCTGCAGCCCCATAGCCCCCCCTGGATTCGCCACTGCATTGTTCCAATCCACTTGGAGCGCTTCGCTCCCAAACCCTTCGTCAGTGAGACTTGGACTGTTGTGGTCGAAAAATTTTCAGCTTCGTTCGTTATCCATGTGGAGCATCGGCTAATAAGACTGAAATACGACCTTGGGGAAGATGAGCGAGGCTCTGTCTTCAGACTGAGCGAAAATCACAAATTGTCGACCGTGGGGGAGGGAAGAGGAGTAGGCGGGATCGCTGTGACCAGAAGTGAGATTTAGAGCCTCCGTGAAGGGATGGGTTGAAAATTGGAACAGTCTGGAACGAAGTGCTCCAAATGGCTGGCGTGGAGCAGTGTCACGGTGAATGGCCAGCTTAAAGCCGGCTATTCACTTGAAGTATAGTAATATTTTAATCGAAATACACAGGCACGTCATTCAGTTGTATTTAAAAGGACGCTAACTATGAACGAAGGTGGGGGAGGGGAGAGGTTTTCTTTCCCTCTCTACAGCTGCTTGTTAATCGCTCTTCGATTTTCCCCAGTCAGCAGATTTTAATTTATGCTACCCTGGAAGCAAGGCTTCAATCTACACAAGGCATTGTTCTTTTCGCTAGCCTCTTTCAGGGTCTCTCTTATTTTTTGTTCCAATTTCAGTCCAGACGGAATTCCAACCATGGCAAGCCGTTTGGCTCATTTCCATAGATCTTTATCGCTTTTTCCTTCTCTCGTTCCAAAATATACAGTTTGTCTGTGAAGTGAATGGCCGGCTTTAGGCTGGACATTCAAGACCATTCTCCTCCACGCCAGAACTGGTAGTCAAGGCTAGCAACCGACGAGAATTGGAAGGTTGGATATTCAACTGGTCTAGAAATTCACTTCTCCGTTTGGACTTCCGGGTCATAAATCAACACGATAGGAAGAAGTACAGTGAAAAACTTGAACACGAAATTGAGAAAACCGAAATATTTTTTCGTGTTAAACGGTGCATGCGAAAATAAACTCACCAATATTTTCAATGTCAATGTTTCAAATTTTTTAAATTTGATTTCCTGCTGAAATTTACACTTGTAGGTACATACAATGACACCAAAAGACGGAATTCACCGATTTTGACACAAAATACACTGATTTCAACACAAAATTAATCGATTTCGACACACAATCACCGACTTCCACACATCCACACCGAATTCGAAGACGAACACTAACGAAACGGATTCTAACGAAAGAAAATAAAGCCCAAAAATTCTGGGTGACGATGCGACTGGAAAAAGAAGATATATTTTTTTCCGTCCGAGAAACGAAATCTTTTCTTGTTAAGTGATTTTTGTTTCGTGTTAAAAGAAAAAAAATGCATGAAATTACCTAGTACTTTGTCGGGACCGCAGTATTATTTAGTATCGCACGATCTCAAAAGCGGGGCTGTCCGTAGTGTGAAGAAGAAGTATTATTTAGTGTTAACCGATTTTTTTACGTTTTAAGCGTTTTCATGTTAAACGTTTTTCACTGTACATTAAAAAATTAATAAATTATTTTAAAAAAAATTACTGTCATTTTTTTCAAAAAATTGTCGTTTTCTCTTATTTTTAGTCTCCCTTAATTCGAATTTTTGGATAAATCGAATTTTTATCGCGGTCCCGTCAGCTTCAAATTAACCAAGTTTCATTGTATCTGGGAAAAGCTCTCGACATCCCGGGGGTGGGGACATGTTCTCCATCGAAACCATTCCCCCCTAACGCTGTAAACAGGTCTGCCCCTTTCTGATCGGCTGGCGTTGGTCATTTTCACAACAGTTCGTTACTAGATAATCTATGCTTAGATAATGCGTCACCTCTGACTCTGTGTGTCACTGTCACATGTCGTAAAAAACCAAAGCGCTACAGTCAATATTTTAGGTATCCTTCCTATTGTACATGAAAAGCTTCTCCTACGCGATAATTTCCTCTCATTCTTCTTAATATACTATCAACAGTCACAAGTGATGGTGCATTTTTAACAACTTTTCATTTAAAAAAATTTCGGTGACTTCAGGATGTCCCTGCTTATGATCCGGCTATTTCCAGCTCCCAAAAACGGCTTCGTGCCAACCCACTTTCGATAATTTTCCTTCAGTTAAAAGAAAACATGTCGACTGTTAACTGAGTTGCAAATTTGAGTGACCTATTTAATTGCCCTAAATCCTGGCAAACTCAAACGCGCTGCATCCATATACTTCTTCTTCAATTAAAGAATGCTCTCTTTACGGCATTGAGGGATGCGGTGGCCTAATGGTAAAGTCGGGACCAGAGAGCTCCAGGTTCGAAATCAGATTTCGCTGAAGATCCGCCACGGGTATGGCCTGCTGCACACTAAGTCATACGTAGGGGCCCGAACACTCTCCCGCTGGTATGGCGCGAAAACTAGGAGCGGGGGTGAGGGGCTCAGGTGTCATCCTCGGCATCCCACCGCGGTTCAAAATTGCGATATCTGTCACAAATTAGCCCTCGCGTTGCTTCAGAATGGGACTTTAATATAACTGAACTAAAACTTTCTGGCATTGTGGAGCGAATCCTTATCTTTCGTCCTATCGCAATTTAAAACCTTTCCTGCTTTTGCTTAACTCCAAAGCTCTCCTTACAGGGAACTGTTTGTTTCTTATGTAAACTTAAAAGCAATATTTAAATTCAATAAACATGACGTGGTGGTGCAAGTTTTTCATTGAATCACGGAACACCGTAAACCTTGACTCCGTTCCTCGTTGCTCAGAAACCTGTGTGCAGAGGCGGCTCGAGCATGACTGCTGCATCCCCAACTTTTTCCGTAGTGTACATTTAATCAATTTATTTTATTTCGCATTTAATATTTAAATCTATCAACAATCCAACGCAATTTTGCATTAAACGATTTCGATCTTCAAATGAAACGCGAGGAAAAACTGACGCAGAAAACTAAATTCCCTATCTTAATTTTTCAGAACCCGAAGAAGAAGATGCGCAAGAGACAATAAGTAACTACTCAAACGAGAACTGTCGATTCTTGTAGCACCGAATTCGGCCTGCGCGCATGCGCAATTACACAGCTCAGGCTTTCCCTACCATAATTTTAAGCTGAAAGGGTACCTAGAAGTCGTCAGTTCCAGTGGACTTCAGAAACGAAGTTTTAAAAGCTTTTGCATCGCGAAAAATTTTTTTGCGAGCCAAAACTTTGAAAATAAATAAGGAAGTGCAGATTAATTAATGACAAATAAAAATTTAATTGCAATTTTTTATAGTAATGAAATTGGAATGAAATTTCCTGAAATCCAATGGATGTTTTCAATAATTTTTAGTTATAAATGCTGATGAAATACATACAAGAAATTTTCAGGTATACAAATATGTTTTCAAAATTTTCGTGACCTCCACTATTCAGAATTTAAGAAGCCTGGATTTCGAATAAAACACTGTTCGCTTCAAGGAACAGAATTTCAGAAATAATATTGGTAAGTATATACCCATTTTAAAATATGGCAGTCCACCTTCAGATAGATGTAATAGAATAAATCAATAATTTTAGTCTTTCATCTTGGCATTTCTCGTTACTACATGCTACATCATAACTTGAACTCAGCTTTTCAACATTAAAAAAGAATAAAATATTTTCTACTACACAATATGAATCGGGATAGGTTACATGTAGCTCTTATGATTTCAATGGATAAAAATTTCTTAAATCATCGTACAAGCACCAAGGTTAAAGTTTTAAATCTTTCGCTGAAAACAAAACAAGAAGAATGGATTTTATTTTTAATGATACTAATTTAAAGTATTCGGTTATGCTTCTATTTATATTGGTAATACTATAACATTTTTTCTTGTTAATTAATAAGAAAATTACTTATTTCTGTACTATACTGTCATTTTAATGATCAACCGCAACTGTGTTAATTTTTGTAAATGTAGTAAGGAATACATGAAACGGAACTGCAAAAAATAGTTCATGCTTAAATTTTTTATTAAAATTAATTTGTTAAAATACTTACCTATTTGACGAACAAGTTTTATAAGTTTATTCATTAAATATAAAAACTACTCAAAGTTAATGAAAACAAGTGGAAAGGCAAAGGTATATTCCTTTTGTCTGGAGATATAAGGAAAAGAACATTTTGTTCCCTATTTTCATTAAAATTAGAGCCGCAAAAATGAAAGTGGAGGATACTGTAACCGACGAGAGATTTCCAATAAAGGGTAACATGCATAGGTTCAAAGGCAATTTAAGTTGTAAGTTGGGGGGGAGGGGATCGCTTTTCAACTCATAACTTCTAATCAATTGTCACTATAAAAAAAACTTTCAGCACAAAAGTTGTTCGTTGTGTTAAGGCAATAATTCGAATAATTTTAAATTTCTTTCTATATTTCATTGTAAGGGAGTTATGGGAAAATGAACATTTCCGTCCCCACCGTTTCCACCCCCTTTGAGCTGGATATCGCATCAACGAAATCGGCCGAGATTTTTACCGCCCTTACAACATATCCCAAGACAGTTAAAATCTAATCAAAATTACTTTAGTTATCGTGTTTACAAGATATATATACATTTAATGGATTATTGATGAAATCTTGTATAGAAAATATTGTGTGGTTTAACATAAAACTATTTGTAATTTTGCTCAGAAAAGGCGCAAGATATTTTCTAGAAAAAACTGTTCTTCTCTGTCTCTCTCTTTTACACACATCCTGGGGCCCCATATTGACTTAATAAGGGGCCCACTTGCCATCAGGCAAGCTGGCCAGCTGGCCAATCCGCCACTGACTAACGGAGTTTTAAAGCGTTACGATATTGCCCGAATAATTTTTAAGTTGATTTTTTAAAGCTTTTAAAGAAATTTGCTATTTATTATAGTTTTTTTTAAAGAAAACCTCATCCGAAAAAATTTTATTCAAAAATTATGAGACATAAGAATATAAAGAGGCTAAAATCGCGCAGCTTTTCTGACTAAATCTTTCGTTCCTGTCTAAAAAATCATTACTTTCCGAGAAAATGATGTACGACGACGGAAAATATATACGAGGTCAATAAGCTCATCTCTATTGAATTATCCTTTTTTTGTGATTCAGCACTTTTTTTCCCACTGCGATTTAGTGACAGATGCCTCTAATAAATCACTCAAATTCATGTGTGGAACAACTTGCACGTCGTAACTCTAGCTTGAAATAAAGAGAGACATTTCTATGAGAGTAGGAAAGATACGGTGAATGAAAGATTCGCAGTTTAAAAATTGATGGTGGGCATTTAAGATGTCAAATTGGAGATGTTCGTAGATTAACGTAAATTAAATAAATTTATAATTAATTCTAAAATGGAGAAAATTTTAAGATTATTTAAAGGAGAAAATATTCACACATTATAAACCCTCCGTTAATCGCAGTATCTAATAAATACGCATGCAATCTATTTGAGGTTTTTAACACATTACAATTTGAATTTTTCGCATAGAATACTCATTGTACATTCTCTTTAAGACTACTTATCGTAGCTATAAAGGGAAAATGCTCAAAATCGGGTGAACAGATTGTAGAATAGATTTAAATCAGTGAGATACATTGCGACCGTTTAAGAATGAAAATGGTTGCAACTAATGGAGGGTTAAAGCAGAAAATATTAAAATTTCCCCCAAATTTTAAAAGACGCAAAAATTTGTTTTTGTTTTCCTTAAAATTAAAATGAATTAGTTATTAAAGCGTGCACTATTAATACATTTTTCTAAAACATGTGTCAGGTTTTGTTCTGCCATCTTCTAGGGCGCGACAGCAGAGAGAGCTTGTTCATCAAACGAAACTGTCATTTCTTAGTCTGATTTCTGCTCCCATAACAAAAACTGGATTGCAACATGTATTTAAATATAACTGTAAATATATTATCAAGTCTGTTAATTAACTATTGATGCTTAAAATGCAATGAATATTACTGAAAATCGTTTTCCCCTTTTTCCACAATTTAAATATTTGGTTAATTAAAAAAGCAATTTATATTAAAGTTGTTTATATTTGGCTATATTATGTTTGGCTGTGCATGTGTGGGAATTTGGAAAGGGTGCCTTAAATTTTTCTTAGCTTGGGCGAGTGAATTTTTCTTCTAGAATGTCTAGGGTCGTCATGCACCCTTACCCCAGTACCTGCTTGATAAAAAAAATATATTCGAAATTGACAATTATTTAGTATGAATTTGAATGCCTTGATGAATCCTTCACGATTTTACCAGTTTCTTGGTGTCAACTCATGACATAAGAAAGTTCCAGGTTCGAACTCTGATTCCATCAAAGATCCATCAGATCAATCGTCGTCCCTCTGGTTTGGCGTGGAAATCTGGAGACTGGTTCTCCGGTACCGTTCTCGTCATCCAACCTCGGTTCAAACTTACGTAGACCATCTCAAATAATAGTCCTCGTATAGCTAAAAAGAGGAACGTTAATATAAACTAAACAAAATATGGAAATCTTGATGAATTTCATCCATATTTTAGTAACATGATTTTTAATTAGCAGCTATTGATTGTTAAAATGCAATTGTACTAATGGAAATTTTTAACCATTAATTGAGGAAAATTCAGTGGCGAATCCAGGGTGGAGGCTATGGGCTTGCAGCCCCTCCCAGAGCTAAGCCAGATTTCTTGATTTTATTTAAAATCACTTTAACTGTTTGGTCTTAATTTCCCTTTTATAAAAAAATAAGAAGAACGTGACAACATTGCTTTTGGGCTTGGCAGGCTTGAAAATTCTCCCACTTTTCTAGTCATTCCACTTATACTTGTAGCTTTGACGCGGTCGAAGACATTTTTTGGCTAGTTATTTCATTGTATTTTTTATTAAATTGTCGAAAGTATTGTATTGTTCTTTGTGATTCTAATTGTCAGGTGAGTAAAGTCTGTAAAATTAAAGTGTTTTGGTTTACATGAGCCATGAGATTTGACATTCGTCACGACGATACAAAATTTTTACGACCTCAGCTTCCCCCAGACCCAAATCCTGCATTCGCCACTGGGAAAATTCATTCATGACAGATATCTTTCATGAATGATGAATGTCGTTATGGTAAATGTTTATTATTGTTAGATGTTAAGCAATAATTTTCATATTACATTAGTTAGACGTTTTATTCTTTATGTAACGTCGTGAAACCACTTTTATTGAAAAAAACTGTTGGGCGTATTAATATCCCATACAGAAACAATTGTTAAAGTCATTCGAGACCGTTGAACAGTCTTGTAGACACGTCAAAAATTAGAGACCGGATTCTTTTTTTTATATTAAAAGAAAGAAAATATCAACTGTAAAATGAATAATTTATGAATGTAAAGGTACACAATGATGTCAGTAAATTACGACTCATTGAATGATAATATACGACGCTTGTATGTAGGGTACCAAATACAATCAAATAGGGAACTTATGAAATTCAGCAAAACATGAAAAAAGTCAAAAGCATTAATAAAAATGCGACACTGAAATTTGCCTTTCAAGGTTATGACGAAATATACTTTCAATCATGCCATTTTGCTGCAAGGAATTTCATTCTTGAATGTTTGAGGCCCACACACCGGCTCGCTCGCCCACTGGGTTTAGAGCATTTAATTGGCCGGCTGGGGGATACTTGAACTTCACATTCTGAATCTACACGATAACAATTCTTGGACAAATCTCACTGTTTTGAACTGTTGTTAGATGACTCTGAAGGCACCTGAGATGGTAATCTCTCGTCAAGTTTAAACAGCTCACCATCTGGAAGACGTAATATGTAAGACAGCGATAAGATTAATTAAACCTAATTCATTATTTATATAGAACTAAAGTGACCAGGCGTCCCGGATTTTGACTCCTTGGCCAGGCTGTCCCAAATTGTCTGTTGACCTTTATTGCTTATTCTCATAAATAAAGATGAAAATTCATAAAACGCTTGTACATTAAAGGAGTTCAAACTTCTGAAAAGAGTTTCTTCAAATTTGCTCACAAAAATAATTAAATAGTTAATTTTTTGTTGAATAAAAACCGTGTTTCCATATACAGAAAAGATTATTTTATTTTAGTGCTGCCACTCATGTTGAATGAAAACATTACAGATATTTTAAATCGGTTTATTTAGTTGCCCTCTGTTACCATTCGCAATGTTTATTTCTATTTTGTATCATTCATTAAATTCTTTAAATTTATGGGGAAAATTCGCTTTAGGCGGTTTTTAAAAGTCGTTTGGTAAAGTTTGTGTTTTTTCGAGAAGCTATGAGATTTAAAAATTGTTTGGTTCAATTGATAACCTCATTTTAATCTCTACTAATAATAAAGGAGAATGTGTGTGTGTCTGTGTGTTGGTTCTCTACAGGGCAGACCACTGGACCTAGAGCTGCGAAATTTGGCACAAACATACTTGGAGGGTGGGAATGTGCACCTCGGAGCCCTTTTTTGAAATTTTAATTAATTAAAAAGTATTCAAATTTTTGGCGTTTTTCCTTAATAACTTCTGAACCAAAAAACCACCATTCCAGCACAAAAATCAATTTTACACCATCTGAAAGTGTAAAAAATTACCTTCTCAATCATATCAATTAAGTTTCAGTATAATTTTTTTTCTCTAATTTTAATAATTTAAAAAAATATTTTTTGGCATAATTAACAATACTTTTCATTGTTGAAACACAATTCAAACCGTTTTCATTGTTTAAACAAATATTTAATTACGTGTTTCTCTTTCATCGTTGAAAATTGAGGTAATAGCTTAATTCATTTTGCTTTCATATTTTATTTCATCAAAATTTTTATGGAATCTGCAAACCACATTCTCTGAGATATTACTATATTAAGAAATATATTCAGTAAGCTGAATGATTGTGGTTGCTATGTTTCCATTCTTTTTTTCAGCATGTTTTAATTCAGCTAACATGCCGCTGGCCATAAAATGTGCTGCGCCATTTTAATGTTGAAATCGAATGCATATTTTGCGAGAGAAATAAGGAAGTGAAGATGGCGCCTGCAACGTGCAGTTAGGTGTTACATGGCGTGATCAGTTATTTGACTCCATTAGGGACATTTATGTTGACAATGAACAGAACAGGTGCAAGGTCACTAAAAGAACATGAGTTAAATATTTACCACAATCTGAAGTTTAAAACTACGTTGTTAAAGCAGCCATGAATATAAAATGATACAAGATTCAATTGAAATCATATTCCCGGCAAAAAAGCTGGTCGCCGAAGGCGGCTTGTTTAAAATAAAGTTGCAGTTGGGAAGATGAGTTTGTGCATTATAATATTCTATATAAAAATATTTTACATTAAAAATATTATATCTAAATTTTAAAAAAATCGTTTGTTTTTACGTGCGCGTTAGCAATTTGTCGAATACTAATATTAAATATAATTTTCTCGGTTAAGACATTCACACTACTCAGCGTAGCATGTTGTAAGTTACATAGTTCGTTACTGAATGCGTTGTATAACAAAGAAGTGAAACCTGACTTTCAAGAGATAACTGTAAACATGTATATATTTTAATGTTATTGTATTACCAAGCTAAAATTAGAGCAAGCTTAGACCCAAAAACATTTTCATCACGGGCGACAGTGAACTAATCAGCTAATAAGTAAATAGTTCATTATTAAATAACAATTTTTTTACGAGTAAGTAGATTTAATGTTAAAAAAGTAAAATGATTTTGAAAAATTGACAAACCGAACATTTTTACAGTTCTAATTATTTTTTTATTTTACCAGTTTAAGTAAATGCACTTCTGTATCTTCATTCCTTTGTGTATTATTAATTTTCTTCATTGTGTGCGTTCATTGTTTATTATTAATTCACGATCAGTTGTGTTAATGGTGAAATAAACAAATGTTCCGAATTAGCTGAGACAGTATTGATTTTTTCAGGCTTTGTCCCGACTTGCG